>JBCEWB010078440.1:0-12943 GCA_039654565.1 Peronia peronii | reverse complement strand
TGGATGAGATCCATACAAATGATGTTCATTATTATTATTATTATTATTATTATTATTATATTATTATTATTATTATTATTATTATTATTATTATGAATCCTCTCTCAGCAAAGTGTTGACACAGAAATATACAAAAGGATTAAATTAATTAATTTCAAAGTGAATTGCAGAAATATTTTGCTTGAACTTAGTGTCAGCTCCATTATAGTTTAATGTATCTTGTGTGAAATTCCTCCACTGAGACTGCCTCCGAGCAAATGCAGCAGTTATGATTTTTTATAAACTGTCCATACATTCAGAATCAACCCACGATGAAGGAGAGAAAATGGTTCATTTTAACTTCATGTGATGGAATGAGAACATATGACCTATAGAGAAAGTACAGCTGATCTAATTTGTGTGTGTGTGTGTTCACATTTTATGCCCATTGAAGGTCATTTGACCTTGTATTGTTTATGGGTTAGCATAAAGTAATGTTAAATAATCAACGTCATTTTTGGCGGGATATACACTTAATAAACATCAAAGCAATATTTTTAAAAATACATAAAATTTCTTGAAACATTTCAAGAACTTCTGTGTATTCATTCTCAGATGTCAGGAATGAAATTTTAAGCCAGAACTCATCATCGATAATGCTTCATTGAAGTTGAATCCACAGGCTGTAAACTTTTTTCTTGCAAATGCAAGTAAGTAAATGAATGTAATATTTTTTATACAGTTATATTGTCATAAAGTCTGACTGAATTTAATTTTGAAGAGTTTTGTCGCTTTTTTTTTTTTTTCATTACAGATTAATGTCACAGTTTTGCTAGCTACTTTCCGCGTAGTTTTGATTAGATTTATGGACGCTTTACATATGTATGTGTGTGTGTTGTGTGTGTGTGTATGTATCTATGTCAGTGTGAGATTTTTTATTTTTTTTTTGGAAATACTATAATGTTCTGTAGCTGCAGATGGTAACTGTAGTGACATGAAGGATTTTTAAAATACATATATGACGTGAGTGGTAACTAAATAATAAAAGTAACAAAAAAGAACCAGTCTTACAACCATGTACAGGTGACTGAAAGGAGTAAGGAAACATAACGTAACGTTGCTGTCAAAAAATTCATTTTTAATTCTTTCTACATGATTCATTTTTAATTCTTTCTAAATGAATAATGACTTCAGATGAGGTCATCTTTGTTTATTTGTTTTATATCAATATTTCCCTCAGATGGCACTTTTGTCCAGTATGTCTATCAACTGCAGCTGTAGATGTTTACATTGAAATTAACCACACCGGGAAACAAATGTTAGAGCTCCGTCACTGGACGATGGGAAAAAATCCAGTGTTTTCTCCAATTTTTTTAACACAGCTTATGACAGCACAACAGTGAGGGCCATGTTTGGTTCATCATTAGAGGACTATTTCTTCTGTACTCCAGCCTATCAGCACTGCGGGCCAATGTCAACATCATTATGGGTTTACCATGAATCGTTGACTCAAGCAGTTTCAGTGGGGCGTTTCGTTCCTCGGTATTCCTGTCTAGTCCTTTTACACGTTCAGGAAATTAGTATAATTCTCATTTTGATAGATTAGGTCTCCATGTCGCCCCAGAGGAAGAACTATGCATGTCTTAATCCAGTCAGTTTCACATGTATGTTCCGAAAAAAGCTTGCTGATTATCTCAAAAGATAGAAACACGCTACAGTCTAGATCTAACTTCCAGTCACACGGCTAATTGGTTAGGCATGTTTTTCTTGCCATCTCTAATACTCTGATTTACCACATTGATTTCTACATAGCCTCCTGTTGGTTCAAGCCTCGCAAGCGTCCATTCAAAAACTTATAAACAAAAAGATCGTAGGTGATCATGAAACAGGCTCATGTCAAGACTGAAGATCTCTTAATAGAACCAATTATATGTACGTATAGATAGGTCTACCCCTAGAACTTAATACGAGGACATGGCCTGGATAGGTCTAGCATTTCGAGCCAGGCTTGTAGCATTGCTAGATAGGCTCTTTGATGTCACTCCATCTTGATTGCGATTGAAATGTAGTCCGTGGATCTTCTTACCCTAAAATGTCAAGTGCTTGATCTGTTCAGGGACTCATTGTGCCAAAAACTTAAGGGCAAATCATGTTCTTAATTCTGTAGTGATCACCAGGTGGTAGACAGGGAACACCCCCTTTGTTTGACACGATGAATTGTCACGTGACGGTAGAAATTTGGCATCTTTGTTTACAATGTACTGTGGAACAAACTGCACTGTGAACACGTGACACAATGTCGATCCTTATTGTACATCACAATGGCCGGGAAGTTGTTGGACACTGAATGACTATGAAGAAATGAACTTAATGGGCACATCTTTATTCCTAATAAATTAATAATAATAATAATAATAATAATAATAATAATAATAAAGTTTAATAACATTACGTGTCAAGAATAAACTAAACTCTGTAAACAACGCAAATAGCAGAACTCAAATCAAATAATATATTGTAATTTAAAAGAACAAACAAAACAAAACAAAACAAAACAACAACAAAAGCCCACAAAATTCGGGGTGGTCTCCAAAACACAATCATGAAGTTAATGTCCTGGGACATTTTGAGATCCCTGGACTGCTTACACTATAGCAAACAATAATATTAAAGCGGACACATGCGACAGATGACTGTCCCTCCACTTCACCAAAAAAGACCGATATTTTGATACCATGCCATTATGTCACAACTTTCACGAGTCAAGCCTCTAACCATGTAAAGATTCCATTAATCCCATTGTCAATAAAATCTGTGGCTTCAGTCTCTCTCTCTCTTTTTGACTGCGTTACATGACATGGAAATGAACTTTACGTGTATTTATTTTGTTTACTTTGTAGCCTGTGCTTTCTCTCATGGTTATGCGTGTTCCTCCAGCGTACTTAGGACTGCTTTTGTGTTATATTCCCACTCCCAATGCACCCAGCGATTCGAAATGTGAGAGCTGCACAAATGATGAGGCGACTGGGAGAGAGAACAAAGAACAGACTGCAATGCAAATATACACAAAACGGTCTCGAGCAAAAACAAAGTGCTTTGAGTACAATGCAAATACACACAAAAACACGTTTGCATAAAAACAGCAAACAGACCACGCAATAAACATTGCAAAGTTTTTCAGAGGGCTTTTAACGTATTATTTATTGAGGGATGTCGGCAACCAAACCGTTCAGATTTATCTTTAAAAGATAGGCTCACAATGTATTTAACCCTTTATAGCCCATTTTTCTAAATATAATCTATTACCATGCAGACGATAGCTGACGACATCATATGTAAGTCGAATACACTAATTCGTGTGCAAGTAATAGTTCACGACGTCATCCCGTCAAAGAACTTAGAGAAAGTCGTAGACCGTCAATGGCGTCTCACAGAATTCCATCGGATTATTCTAACCATCAAATATCTCTGGATATATTTTGGGCTGGAGGGGTAAAACAGGGTGCTTTTTATTGTTGTTGTTGTTGTTTGTTTGTTTCTTTGGTTGCTTGTTTTTGTTTTGTTTTGTTTTAAATTCACTTTAAACGCCCCATTAATCGAATCAACCCCAATCAATCAAAAAGATGAGTTCTAAGCAAACTTAATTGGGATAGGAAAAAAAAGGGTGTAAAGATAAAGGGAATGCATGTATTACTTTACCGTCATCTGTCCACCACCAGGCCATCTCAACTCCTTTTACTCGTCCCTCCAATAAGAAGATAGCAAACAGGATGAAGAGATCGATGAAGGTATGGGATACAACCACAACACAGGTACGTCTCCAGCACACATGATACATAACTCATTGAACAGCCTCAGAATAGCCGATAGTCATATTCTGTCATCTCCCCTGTTTTTGTCCTTAGCTCTGAGCTGGTCAGTGCCCTAGTCAATGCTAAGATCACGGCAAATTACTACTCGGCTACTTTCCTCCAGCTCCACTTCAATCCACTACATAGTTTTGCCGCTGATATCAAAACTCAAAACGCGGTATCTCTCCAAGATGTCGACAGGTGAAGTGATCGCCAGTTATTGTGACGGAAATTGAAGTGTTTAATTATGAGAGTTATAAGGTAGAGTTCAGTACTAAACTATGAAGTTGATACTTGAACAACTTCCGTCCCTATGTATGCTGTGATTATGTTGGTATTTCTGTATGGCTCACAAAATAATATGCTGATTTATTAGACATGCATTGAAATGGATGATGAACCTTTAAAGACAACCAAAAGGTGTACATTTCTATTCTAACCAGAACTGCCGGTCATCGACGCTCAGAACTCTATTTCTTGTTAATTGATATTTAAGTCTAATTTAAAGTTCCTTTGCACAGGACCGTATTTCTCAAAGCATGATGTTTAATTTCCACTTTACGGGAGGATTTTGTTTTTCTAACTGAGGACCATATTATTTCTTGCTGTACGATTTTTAATTCCCAGTTTAAGCTTTTTTTTTTTTCACTCATTATCAGAACAAGTTCTGGGGAGAAATCCAAAACATTGTGAATTATGCAGCAGTGAGAAAACGATGAAAGAGCAGTAGATCATTTCGTTGAAACTTCCATAAGTCATTCACCGCGCTCATAAATTAAATCAGCTCCTTTGGTTCAAATTTTCTTGTTAGCTTGAAGCATGGCCGAACTGGGTGGGTTTCATAGATGGAGATACAGACTTTTTCATCCACGTGAGAACATGCTTGTCCAAAAAACAAACAAACAAACAAACAAAGTTAGTTATCGAAAGTCAATAGCGAATAAAGTCTGCTCTTTCATTATTATTTTTACCAATAATCATTTCGTACCAGGCATATTCGCATAGTACATTAATTTTCAGAAATTAATTAGGGACTTATTTATATCGAAAGGTTTGCACTGTGCACATTTTTTCATAAGCTACCAGCGATGAGGTGGTGGTCCCGACATTGCAGAGGACACAGTTTGCTATGCAGGCATTCACGTTCTTCATACTAACGCATCACTGTTTCTGAACAAGAACGAAACTGCACAAGCCTACTTGTTGTATAAATATTATTTACTTGTATTCCAGCACATTTTAATTTATTTAACATAAAGAGGGAGAATTTTCACAAATCTGGCTCCAAATGCATGTATACATCATTTAAGAGTGGAGGCTAATGTATAGAGACAGCAAACAGTTTCTACTAGGAATCTGTACTATAAATCTACAACAAAACCCATAAAAGTCTTATGGACTCAAAAACTGCTGAATGTATCCATATGAGTGGGCACATAAAATTGTTGCATAGAGATCTGTTTCTGCTTATATAAATCCGAATAAAACCTATTAAATTTGATGTTACTCTAAAAAGGCAAAAGTAATTGAATGGTAAATTCGCGAGGGCTTTTGATTTGAATTGTACGTCTGATAGAATGACCTGGTTATGTTATTATATTTCCGTTTCCGCTCGCAGAGCATCCAAAACAACAAACACGTTTTCTTTGAGTAACATTCAGTTTAATCATCCAAAATACCAACATCGAGGTGCGCACGCGTGCCATACACTTTGATTTGCAGGGCAGTAACGGTTTGAACTACATTAAACAAAGCTCCCACGAAGCTCATGGGTTCTCTACAGGTAAGGAATAAGAGTTTTTGTTGTTGTTTTTCTTTTTTTAAGTGAGCAATAGCCAACTGGATAGTGACACAATAAGGAGGTTACAAAAATGGTATGACTTAAGAGCTGCTGAGGAAGGACAGAATCTGAATCTCTTACTGGTTTTATTTATTTATTACTTGGCATATTTTTTTTTCATCTTCATTCCTTTACTTCCCACTTCTTTCTTTCTTGCTTTTTCATTTTTCTCTTTCTTTCTTATATCTGTCTTTTTCTTCTTTTTTTCTTTTCCTCTTTCTTTTCAATGTCTGTTACAATCAACTCCATTTGTATTAAACTTGTTGCTGTGAATCAGCTCATGAAAGTCAAACATCTTTAGACAACTGAAGGTTGTTTTGACTGAAAAAAAAAAAAACAATAACAACAACAACAACAAAAAACAGTCCAACTTGAAACTAAAAATAGTAAATTGTGGTCAAAATTTGAAGTAATTACATTCCTGACGATCAAAAATACATACACAATATGAACTGCAAGTATCAATAAATGTAAAATGGCTTGATCACGAAATAATGTGAAAACTTCATGGAATCACTTAAAGTTTAAAGGGGTTATTACCTTGCGTCCATGCATTTGCCTTTATGAGTCATGAAGGGCAGTTTTTCATTAGTTTAATTTGCTGGACGTGTTACTCTGCTAGCCCAGGGTAAAAGGTACCTTAAGGCACATTTCTTTTCATTTCCAGAATAATGTTTGTATCCTGTTTATGAATGTTCCAGCCTTGTGGCTTAGTTTACATCACTTAAAAGTCTATCAGTCTGCCTATCTGTTATGTCAACCGTCTAGTCTTATTCTACTATCCGACCCCACAGTGGGAACACAATGTTTTATGTGAGTTTTCATCATATAGTCATTTGCCCTGCATGTTCCACTTTCTTTTCCTTTCAGTCATCCTCTTTATGGAACTCTCTCATGATATAGCAACATGTTGTAAGTTTCTTTTCTTCACCCCCATGCAATTGAAAACTCGTCTTCCAGGACATGACTCGTGTTTATTTGCAAGGAAAGATAACCTCTGTTTCAATTTTACCTAGTCCAGCTTCTTCATCTCTGAGTCTGGCAGTATCTGCCAATTATTGCCACTAATCTGACAGATAGTGAGTCTCAATGTATTTCATCTGGATTGTTGGCTATAATAAGATGTTATTTTCAGGGATTTGTAGAATTTCTTCCATTTTTAATTATTTACTTTTCTTTTAATTTTGATTTTAATTTTGATTGATTGATTTATTTATTTTTAATATTATTGCTGAGATATAGGAGATTCAGGTGTTTTTTGTTTGTATGTCGTTAATAAACTTACATAAATTTAATGCCCAGTCGATGAGGTCATCGCTACGTGCACATAACATAAACCAGGTAAGAAAAAAAGCACCAATGCAATGAATGAACAGAACTACGGACAAGATACAGACACCGTTCAGTATACGAATAAAGTGCTCATTAGTAAAAAGTGATACAAAAAATAGCCTTTCTCTTTTCACATTTCATTGACTATCTCGTCAACTAACGGCAAATTATTTCCAACCTAAGACCAGTAGAAAATGACATAGAAGATCATAACAAGATTGGCTGTGAGAAAGAGGGTGAGGAACGTCATGTCCAGGGTGCGGTACTCAAGCCAAGGACAGGTCAGGTAACTTTCTCTGGGCCACTGACCTTCAGGTACATTTGCCAACTCGCTGTGGTCATTAGAACTCCAGCTGTTTGCATGGCCTGCCTCGCCGCTCTCCCTGGACTTTGGGTGGACACTGTTGGTCTCTGTTTGAGCCAGGGAGAGTTTGCCAGCTTCCCCGGGAAAATAGCCGTGTGCAGAAGGAATGGACAGGTGGAATTCTTGTTGATTGGTCATTCCCTTGGATGATTTCTCAACGTTTTGGTTTGAATCTATCCCAGCTGTTTTCTCTGTGGTATTGACGTGCTCCTGTGAGGGCACTTTCTGATCCTCACCAGAGCTGCGACGCTTTCTGTATAGATACAATACCAACACTGTGATTACAGAAGCCACGAAGATCTCGGAACTGACGACGATCAGAATAATGTTGACTGTGGGCAATTGCTTGATACTCCTCGGTGTCTCCTCGTTGATGATGCCGAGGAAGACAGAAGTGGAGACAAACATGGACACGAGATAGGACATTTTGTCTCCGCCCTCGGCAGGAATTCCAAACACCAACATGGTCATAATGGAGGTCAGTAACAACGGGATGATGACGTTGGCCACGTAGTAAGTACTGTCACGTTTTATTTCAATCACGAAACGCACAGACTCCTCGTCACTCTTCAGTTTCTCGCTGTACCAATTCGTGATCTCCCACTCACCGCTGATATGCAAAGTTTCCGTCAGTCTAAAGTCTCGCTCTTTGTTGTCCAATGGATAGAGTTCATAACCATTGAGTTCTGTAAATATAATTTCACATCTCTGGCTGTCAAAAGGATAATTACTCAAGTCCAATTCACACAAGGTGGTGAATTGAAAGGGCACTTTGTAACCCACGTTATAGTCCAGATTATGATACAGACTAACATATTCTGGAGTCTCTAAATATAAGCCTCTGTCATTGGAGAGTGGTAGTACGATATTGGGGGTCCAAATCTGTGAGCTTTTGATGGAGAACTTGGGTATTCCGTGATATTCTGCAGGGTCCCAATACAAAGATACGTCACGCCATTTGAGTCTGACGTAAGCAGAGATGGTCACAGACTGTTGAACTTCGTCCACGGACAGGACGGCAAATGGGGTAAATTTCAACCACAGTCCGTCACCATTTTCAGGGTAAACGACGTCATAAGGAGGAAATTTATTGAGGATGGTGCGCCTGGTCATGATAAAAGCCTGCAGTCGCTCGAAAGCATTTTCATAAGTTTCTCTGTCGATGTCCCAGTCTATGTCCTGCCATTTAGTTATAGGACTAGAATTTTTAATTAGGTCCGTGATATTCGTGTCCTGAGTCAGCTCTCGATCCTTTGTCTTCTCGACCACATCCTCGGCAGCAGTATCTGTGCTATTCCCAAGATCAGTAGTGCTAGATAAGTTGAAGGCCTGAACTTTGATAGCCTTTGACAGCTGATTTAGTAACAGAAGCCACACTATGACACAGAAACAACTAGACATCTTGCAAGTCAAACGAGATGGATGATAGCGATAGCAACTGAGGGTCCGACAAAAGGAAGCCACAAATAAGTTGCTATATTACATTAACTGCGGGCCGCTGCAAAAACAAATAGTAAGCTTATACTGTATGAGAAGTCAGAGTAAGGTAAATATCGTCACTGTCTACATTGGCTCTAAAAGAAACGAAATGACCTGAAATAGAGCAGATTTATGTGAAAAAAAAATGAATAAATAAAGCACAGTATAAAGTTAGTACCGCTAAAGCGCAGGGCTGTCTGAACCTTACAGGAATATTATTAATCCAGTTCAGAAACAAACGTTTTCACCGATTATTTCATAGTACCAGGGCTTCTGATGTGCTTGTGACACACGTCATGTCCCTTTAAGAAGGATGAGTATTGGCAGAAAGCACAGATGTCATGAAAACAAATCAGCGAATACAGTGTAAACATTCCATCGAAATTTGACATCATCGAGGATAAAACTGAGAAAAGTGTGAAAATCAGAAATGAAGATGATCAGGCACAGGCATACAGAAATTAAAACGGACAGGATATACGACTTCGTACTATTTCCCTGTCTCTCAAGGTGACCTCATAGACACGGAGTTAGCGGCTACTCAGCACAGGCTCGGTATGGACTAAGCTGCTCCCAGTAAGAACATTAAATTTTTGTCGTCATAGCCACCCAGAAAGCCGCTTCTTGTCACATGACATAAATCCGGCTTTCTCTTTGGTGATAGCGGAAAGTCGCTAATGAGTTAGCAAACCATATTTGAAGAAAGAAGAAAAAGATACATTTTAATATTTACTGTCAACAGGCTCGCGCACGGTTTTCTCTCCTCTCTCCTCTTTCTGTCTCTATAAATCGATACTCTCTGATCATACAGCACCTCTCTCAACCCTCCCTCACAGCTACGAGACTTTCGGTACGTTAGTGATAATCGTCTTGTTTTCCTTTTTAAGGAGAGGGAAAGATTGCTTAATCATTGAACATGTAAAAAGTGCTCACCTTCAGATCACTGTGAGCTGTTCGACTGTTTACCTAGCTCTAGATGGTTCTGGATTCTATTAGTAAGTTCTTTTGTGTAATAAATCATCTTTTCACCCCCTCCGCCCTTTCTTTAAACCCTTCATCGCTCATACCACTTTATCCATTTCTTTTCAAGCCTTTCAATCTTAAAAAGTAGGATTATTACTTTTTACGCCAGATTATTGCATTTTACGCCAGATTTGACAACCATGACTTTTCAATTGAATTAAGACATGTTAAAGAAAACCTGGGGAAACTCACTGGAACATCTAGTAACATTAAAGTAATAGAAGAGACCACTTTGCTGACACATTTGAAGAAGATAAAAGTAAATAAAGGATGTGGGCCGGACAAACTATCGGGTAAACTACTACGAACGGTTGCTGAACAACTTGCGCCCAGTGTTTACCGATATTTTAAATTGGTCAATGAGAACATATACCATACCAGTTACATGGAAAACTGTAGAAATAATACCTGTTCCAAAAAAAAGGAAAAATTACTTCTTTGATTGACTTAAGGCCAGTAGCGCTATCATCAATCATATTTAAATGTTTCGAAAAAATAGCCCTTAAAAATTATATTTTACCTCAAATCAAGTCAGACTTAGATCCCTACCAATTTGCATATAAAGATGAATGGAATGTTTCTACCTGCTTTGTGAACTCATCGTTTAATGAAGATACTATATCTAAACAGGGGCAAAAGAAAATGTCTGAGTCAAGATCGATAGACTTCACTGTGTCACTAGAAAGATGGCTGTTTTTTATGCTACACACAGTACAGGAGTTATATTATTATATTACACCGCCGACAATTTATATGTGTACTGGCTTTAACTCTAAAGACGCTTAATAAGTAAAAACTACCAAATTAAAAAAAATATGCATAGTTTGAGTATATGAAAAAATTAAACATTCACATCCGTGCTGAGACTCCAGAGTTGATGATAATGTGTTCATAGCTGGTTTGTTGTGACATAATTTATGCACATGATCACTGTAGATGGCAGACTGCACATTTTCCTGTATTGCGACAACAACAATAATAATAGTACAGGCTCTAAGCGCTTTACAATCTATTATTACCTCGACAGATCCGACGGAGACATTCACGAACGGTTTCAGCTTTCTAGGAAGGATACAAGGCAGCTGCCTTTCAGGTGCTCTAAACCTGAACAATCTAACAATAATTATTCACTGTCTGTTGTCCAGTCAGGAAATTATCTTTCCCAAGGACAAAATAAATTCCGGACCGTCAGGATTTGAACCAGAACTTTAGATACCGTGCCCCACAGCCACCGACACTAAATGAAAAGAAAAAAAAAAAACAAAAAAACAATACATAGACAAAAAATACGAAATTTGAAATATAAAAAAAGCCACATTTTGATTTTAACTGCCTATTAAATTTTATCATTTTTCTTATCTTTACCACTTTCTGTGATGCCACGTTCTGATTCAATTTCACTATTGCCACG
The DNA here is from genome assembly GCA_039654565.1 of Peronia peronii. Classification (NCBI taxonomy): domain Eukaryota; kingdom Metazoa; phylum Mollusca; class Gastropoda; order Systellommatophora; family Onchidiidae; genus Peronia; species Peronia peronii. The sequence continues at coordinate 1,664 of JBCEWB010078440.1, read as the reverse complement.
ACAGATGCATCTTGTGCAGGCAAATTTATAGAATATTCTGATGGAGATTAATGGGGAAAAAAAAAGAAAACCAATTTTGTCTGGAAATATACTTAGAATCCCAGAACAGTATTTGGCTTTTTTTTTTAAACAAAAGCTAAGAAACAAAAATAACTACAGTGAAAAACAAGGGCACTAAAGCCTTAGTCTGGATACATTAATTTAGCAATGTACCGAGCATGTATCTTTACTCCAATGTTTGATCTTACTTAATATAACATTAAAGAAAGCGAACAATTGCACGTTATACTAAATGCTACATGTTTCTGAAACATTTTAAAAAGCTATTATCTGTCGGCAAGTTTAGATCATTGACTTGAAATGAAAGTGACCATAAAATGAAATTCATTTCACTTTCTTCAGATTGGAATTGCTTAACAGAAACGGTCGATTTAAAAAAAAAAGTATTTATTTGTTTATTTATTTATTTATTTTATTAGTTTGATGATGATTTTTATTTATTTTTTTTAAGTGACTGTCATCTTTTCTTTTTTTTTTTTTTATGTATAAATACAACAGTGCTTCTTTCAAAATCAGAGTTGTTACATTTTTTCCCTCCTGGTCACAATGACCTGATAGGGTTTGAAAGATTGGCCATGCCGATGTTAGTGGTATTAAATTCAGGTTTGACCCCTGGTGGCAGGGAGATGGTCAAGACCTGAAGTAGGCCAGCGATGATGTACAAGAGCTCCAGCTTGGCCAAGGATTCGCCCAAACAAGACCGATGTCCCATGGAGAAGGGGAACCAGCCCGTGTGTCTGGCTATCACCTTATCCTGGGCCTCGTTCATGAAACATTCTGGCTTGAACGAGTTAGGTTCCTCCCAGTATTTAGGATCGTGCATGATTCCATAGGCATTCGCCACCACAATGGTTTTCTCTGGAATTTTTTTTCTCCTGGGGAAAAAAGAAATGGTAACTATTTGACCAGATGGGACAGGTCCATTTTGTCATGCGTGAAAAAAAACGAAAGATATACATTGCAAATATTGCAACCGAGGAATGTCAGCCTGCAGGGTGAATTTGGATTAATTTGAAGGTAAACAACGTGATCAGGGCACCTCGGTCCAATCAATAAGCTAATGTCGAGCGTTACCAGAGTTTACATAACATCTTTAGCTCAGTCTGTCCGACATTGTTACAGTGCTCTATTCCAGTGCTGTATAACAAACATTTGATGCATTTCAAAGCAAACAATAAACATCAGACTACTGTGTCAGTTTAAATCAACAGATCAACAGGAAAAACTGGGGCTGAATCTGAGCTATTATCAAACTTAAAACGGTCGTCTCAGGTCAAAATTGCAATTCTCATGATAAGTAATGTCACTTCAGCTGTCTCAGGTCTTTTTTTTTTAGAATAGAGCTAGATTTTTTCCCCACCAAAGTTATTGCTACGAGTGATATTCTTTGCTTCTTGGCTAATGACAATACCTGGTCAAAAAGAGTTTGTTTTTCTTAAGCCTTTCAATCCTAAGAAAGTAGGATTATCTCGGTTTTTTAGAAGTTGCCAATTTTTGCTGAGAAATTTTGTGGGTAGAAATTTGGAATTGGAAATTTTGCCCGGACAGCGGCATGCAGCCTACTCTTTCATCGATTTTGAACTGCCAAGGGTTCTTTAACGCGC
>JBCEWB010078429.1:0-12943 GCA_039654565.1 Peronia peronii | reverse complement strand
GAATATTTTGAGCAAAAACCCAATTTCAGAACCTGTCCCTCCCCCCCCCCCCCCCTCTTAAGATTGTATTTAGTGACTCTGTGTGGTTAGAAACTTGACATACAATTCCGTTTGACTTCCTGCAAGACATTTGCAGGGGACGCTGAGGCTGAGGTTTGCTTCTTGCTGAAAACATGATGGTTTTGAAATTTACCATATATCATAGGATAAGCAAGATTTAGTTCTAACTTGCTTGCTTTTTTTTTCAAAGACTCAATGGTCCCATGGTCTTTTGGGTTGGGAAGTTGGACATTTAGACTTTTTGGATAAGAGCAAATATATTTTGCAGGTCTCCAGTGTATGTTGACTTGTTAAAGAACCCTTGACACTTAAATTCAGATGAAGAGTAGGCAAATACACCCAGTGCTGGGCATACTGAAATTTTCTTTTCATGAAACTCGGCACACATACTTAAAGCTGAGATATTATACTACTTTTTCAGGACTGAAAGGCTACAGGCCTAATAATAGAGTAGTAAAAACAACTTACTTGTTTCTTGGCAGAACAGTTTTGATCTTGAATAGCATAAGTCCTAGAATTTCATGCAGGGTAGCTTTTTATCACAGCAAATAAACTTTCGGGGAAGGATAGCATGACCATATTTCGTAGCCATCTGTCATAAATCATTTGCATTTCACTTTTCATATATATGCACATTTCCAGTCTTTCTTCTTCTTTCTTTGAAATGATCTTTTTGTATCCACAGAACTCGAAATGAGTTAATCATACATGAAAAAGAGACTTTGCGAAGTGTAGTTGTCAAATTGCCAAGAGCTACCTCTCCAGAAATGGCTGCATATCTTAGGAACAATAGATCGAGAAGGAAGAGGCGAAGCATCCGTTCATCACGGGTTGTAGCTTACCACGAGGGATGTGCAATTGTTCAGGTAGAAACTTTGATTATGCCAAGTTTATCGTGTTTTGTTTTGTTACTATTTTGTTATGAAATAAATGTGAGTGGAAGGAGGAAATATGGCCTTTGCCTAGCTTACTTTTCAGTTTGAAATCTGCAGTTTAAATGTCAATAGAATGGACAATTTTGAAATGGGTAATAATAAAATACTAGGCCAAGTAATGCAGAAAAAAGTTGTCCAGTTTTCAGTTCCATTTTTGCAAAGATATTTTGACTCACCATAGGTAATATAGAACATACATCCTGACCAATATTTCATGGACTATGCTGAAAGTGCTGATTTTCACCCCAGAGATGAGAAATCAAATACAGATGATCCTGTTGAGTTTATAATATATAATAATTGATATTAGTCTGTCTTTTTATATGAAAAGAGTTCATTTTTGCCATAAATTTGACAAATACAGATGCTCATCGGTTGGTTTTATCACATAAATGTTTGCTTTTTGTGTACTGATAAAGAGCTGATGTGCACCATAACAATGAGAAAAATAATAATGTTGCTCAGTTAGTTCTATCACATATATTTTGGCTGTGAGACATTGGACTCATCGTCAAAAAATAATCTGCATGCCATGTGTGATAGTACATTTACCAGATCAGACACATTGTCTGTATTTTAAGTTAACAGATGATGCTATCATGGTTGAGTGAACAAGAATGAACAGGTTGAGTGACTATCCATGGTTTGAATTTATAGCATTAATGAATGAATGGGTAAAAGATCATTTTGTTCAATAGACACGTGTGCAGTAGGTATTTATCATATACTGGAACAAAAGACTAAAAATGCTTGGTGTGGAATGAGCTTCTTAATGATAGTAATATTTGAAGGATGCAAAGTTTACATAAACAAGCTACATATTTTAAACATTCACTCAAATAGTTCACCAGTCTTACATAAAGTGGAACAAAATATATGACATCAGGTCTAGAATTCCAAGCCAAACCATTGAGGGGTAGGGGGACACTTTTAGAAAAACATTCATTGCCAGTTACCAACACATGAAGTACAAAAACTTCAGACCCAAGCCAACATGCCTATCCTGCCTATCACATGTGTGGGACATTCATTTGTTAGATATTGTGAGATAATTTTAGGGATTAAAATCTTCTTTAGAGGGGTTGGCATCTGGATTGGCAAGTTTAGGGTCAGAATATCAATTTTTGTTCTTTTTTGGTATGTCCTTCTCAAATTCAGGGAAATGATGGTATTTTCAATCTTTTATTCTGCTCCTTTTGATAACAGTAACCGCTGAATTCATCGTGGGTCTTGTGAGAATTTCTACTGTTAAAAAAATCAGTGAACTTTGGTCTGGGATTCATTCCGTGAAGTGAAGTGAAAGAAAGAAAATGTCTCTACAAGAGTATATCAAATAGAAATTGTAAGGCACCAAGGCAACAACCCCTCCAGGAGGCATTTGAGAGAGAGCTTCACATTTAATAGCCTATGGTTATTTTGATGTCCTCTCTGCAAAATTGTAGGGCTTTGTGTGTACTGAAGTTTTTCAATGTGTTTTGTAGCCAATAGATTTCATCTTTTTTTCATTTTTTTCAATTCTTTGATTTTTTGTCTTATTTTTCTATCTCCTTCAAAACTTACCAAAAACATATTTTCATCATCCTTGGCCCACATACTTTCCTTGACATAATATAGAAAGTGACGAGGGCTTTTTGTTATATTTCCCTTTTTTTTCTTGGAAAACCTTTTAGTGAATAGAAATGCCAATTTTGTACATATCTGATATATGCCATTTTCAAAAAATCATAAAAAAAGCAATTGGCAATGAAACATTAATTCATTCATGTCACTTTTTAGATACTGGATATTAACAGGGGAGATAGATTTTGGAAAACAGGGGAAAATCCAAGGTGGTGGCTGTTTCCGTGGCAACCAGACACACTGGAAAATTTCCAAGGACATATTCTGATTCAGGCAGACATGCCAATTACACATGCACACAGTAGCATGACCTAAGGTCAAGGGCAAAAAAAAAAACATTTCTGTTGTCACCACCCCCTTGAGGAATTAAAGTACTCCTCAGTCAATGGAAGATCATTGTGACCTGCCCTGTTACTTCCCTTTGCCAGACACGAAAGGTATTGAGCAAGGAAAAAAATCACTTAACTTCTTGTCATTCAAAAAAATGATCACCAAAAAATGTGATAAAATTATTGCAATAATAATAAAACATTTTCATTTATTGGCCTACCATAATTCAAAAAAAAATTTCATGGCTTATGTTTCAAGTCAAGGGCACATATGTATTTTTTTTCTTCTTTTCTTCTGGTTGTCCAACACCTGTTATGTCTAGCAAAGCAAAGAAGCAGGGCTGACCACAGTGGTTTCCCATTGTCTGCTATGTCCTCAACCGAACCAACTTTCTTGTCACTAAATATTTTCTTATAACGACAACAAAATTATGAAAGTGATGGATATTTCTAAAATTTTCTCATCCGGACAAAGCCAGTCTTGCCAATGCCAAGGCTACCCTGTATCTATTTTCCCTACCACTTTGCTCTTTGGACTTGTAGGAAATAAATATCAGTATTCTGTGAGCCTTTAGCTATAGAGTACAGAAAACTTGTCAATGTGAAATTGTTGTATCCAAAATGGTGGAAAGTTATGATTGTGAGAAGTTCAGTGAACGCTTGAAAATGAAAATCACACAAATGTTTTATCATTTTAGAAACAGACACCAAAGCCTGCTGTGATCCAGTATCTTTTTGTGTGGTGGACATATTAATATAATTTTTATTCGTATATTTTCTGTGTTTCAGATCAGCTCAGATAGACATGCTCCATTTTCCAAGCTCTACATCATCAATCTGGATCACCAGGTGTGCACAGGACATTTTATTATAAGTAACAGCGTCCGCAGGTGGTACGAGGTCTACATATCCCCAAATTCCACACACATCGTACTGCGTCCAGATGTCCGCTACCAGTTCCAGGCTACCATTAGCTATCACATCCAGGTACTGTCTGTAGTGTAATAATTTGATTGCGCTTTTAATTTACAGAGTAATCAGCCTTGTCATTACTAATATCGTAGATGTGAAAGAAGCAGATTTAACTTTCCTCTTTTTAGTCTCCTCAGTAGGCCTTTGTCAACGGACCGATCTGATCAAAGACCTGCTTATTGTACTTCGCATGAGAACTCTGCTGCAAGTGAAAGATATTATCGTTGATGACATGATGAAATCAGCCATGTGCCAAGACACCAAATTTTACAACAGTGGGATTTTTCAAAAAAGCTGTTACAAACTTTGACCTAAATCCACACTCAAATGATAGATGACTTTCCTGACCCTGTACTTGGCTGAAGATGAGTTGTAAAAATATTTAGTTTGAGTTCAATATTTGCCTCTGATATACGGCCCGATTCCAGTATATGGCTGTTTTCATCATGCCATCAGTGTTATGCAAAAATGTACTGATGATGCCTTGAGATCTAAAATGTCATGTTGGAACATGAACAAATATCTGTTGAGAAACTCTGGTACTTCAACAATAGTTTCTGCCAACCCTTTTAAGGTTAAAGATATCATGACCCATTGTGCAGGCAATAGTAACGTTTTATGTTACAATGGGTCTAAAGCAGATATGGGCATTTTACAGTTTGCAGACCACATCCAGCTCTTTGAGCCTTCTCTCCGGCTCGTGTGCAGTCATTCACAGACAGGAAAAGTAATTGCTATCAGTTTCACGCCATGCGTGAAGTACTGGTTACATTTGAAAGTGTGACTGCCATTCTGGTAGGACATATTGTGTGCTGTGAATACTGCTTAAACTTAACTGACAGATCCTGCAAATGTCAGCTCACGTAAAAAAAAAGAGATGATCCTGGATGCCTCATTTTTCTGTTTATGACTTGTGTTTTTTTTTGTTTCTTGTTTTGTATTTTGTGTCTTTGTTATAATAGAATTTCCTCAGTGCTTTGATTATCATTAGCATAATTAAAATGATATAATTTGATACTCTTTAAAGTTGGATAAATTAATATTAAACTAGTTAAGTTCAGGATGTTATTGGTTTGACCCTGTAACACAGCTGAGGTTTCTCATGTGTCAATTTGGGAAAAATAATTGCTCAGTCCTGGACTGAAAGATAGAGTTGTCAGCACGCACACAGAGAAGACAAAATAATATTATGTCACACTGGCATGCCATCATAGGAAAGAAAAATAATTGACATGATCTTAGCTTGATTCAAAAGACTCCTCGGGAAATCACACATCAGGATGAGCTAGCCATAGATTTGGCGATATCTTGTTGGAGCCTGTATGGGGCTTTCATCCTTTAGCCATAACTCCCTTGTTCCTGTTCATTCAACACTTGTGTGACAGCTGTACTGGTACAAACATAAACTCCAGATCCTGCATTTCCTGCGTGATGAAGGGAAATATCTCATCACGCAAATCATGCAGGCCTTATATGAACTGGTTTTCACCTTTCTTTGTCCTATCAGAAAAAACATATATTTCATGACCATCAAGCTGGAGCTTTTAGAGTTAGTGAGGGGGAAGGAAAGTTGTCTTAAGAACTCAAACCTAAAGCTGCAAATATCAAAACAAAGTTTGAAAATGATTGATGTAAACACATGGATGAAATAAGAAAAAAGAATTTTGGATATTCAGTGACTCTTCAGACTCAGAAAATAATTCAGATGGGTATAATCCAGTCTTTGATCCTGAATTTGTGCCCCCAGAAACGCAAAAAAAAAAAAAACCTATTTCGTAAGAAAATGGTGATAACTTTGATTTGAAATCTCAGATTCATGTACATTTTTAAAAACTAGTGAAAAATGCAATTTAAAGACTAATGAAGATGTGTTTGTTTCGTATTTACAAGCACATGTTAAATGTGTGTCAAGTCAAGGTGATTTTTCTTTTAAAAAATGTGGCGGATCCTCTTTGTAACATAGATGATTTTTCTTAAAATTCCATGAGGGACACGAGAACTGTGCTATGAAGAAAAATTCCGGTGACATAATATAGTAGCTCACATAGTAATCATATCACCCTCAATGTGATCCAGTTTTGTAATTTAGCTATTATGTTTTACACATTGTGCAATACACCTTTCTGTTTTGACTGATCGGCCTAGTTCATGTCTTTTAACTCTCTTTTTTTTTTTTTTGCTACAGTAGCTTCTTGCTGTGATCACTATGGCAGAAGGAATGTAGAATGTCATATGTTCTCCTCTTGAAAGAACTTATCTTATTTTTCTCCTGTCACCTAATAACAGTGATTTCAAGGCACTTTTGACTCCATCAAATATCTGTGTTATGGAAACAAACTCTACTAATTTATGATGAAATTTTTCATATTTGAATACTTTTTTGATGAACTCATAAAAATGAATAGTGAATATATGATTGAACATTGAGGGTGGCATAGTTACTGTTCCCACAACCACATGACATATCAAAATGTAACTGAACATGTGTAATGTTCTAGAGACAAAAGACTTTGGGACACAGTGCTAGTTGTAAGATATAGTGAGTCTCTTATTCTATTATGGCGAATGCTTTACACATCTGTTTACACAGTAAAAATAACGGATGTCTGACATAAATGTGATCAACAAGTTATCTGAGTTTATACCATGCAATGTGCATGGTCTGGAACGAATGGGTTAATGGGATGTCATTAAAGTGCAGCTTCAGATAGTGTTGTCTGCAGCATCTCTGTTCATTGTGTAAATGACAGCTAATTAAACCTTTTTGCGGTTAGGCAAAATGTTATAAAACTCAAAACACAATGAGTCAATCTTTGGTTTTCTCATAATAGTTTGAGACCTCCCCTAAAAAAGGTGCAGTATTAACTGATAATGCATGCAGCATCTTTTTTTTTTCTTGTAAATTTTAAAATGTATGCCTATTTCCATTTAATTTAACATTGATTAGATTCACATAATGTATTATTGGTCTTAGTCTGGACAGCTGTTTGAGGTCAACAACCCCAGTGATTGACATTGTATTACAATTGCTATCATGTGAACAGATCATGCTTAATAGAAAAAAGTTGGCGGAATGTTTGTTAATTAGTGTTGGAGATTGTTATGGTTTTGCATAGTGTATAGCATTCACCAGATGTACTGAATAGCCTGTTCGCCTCAGTACACACGTGGTGACTCGTAGTTGCGCTCCTAATAAAAGGAAACAGGTGTGGAGAGATGATATATTGTTAACACCTGATACAAACAGGTGTTGGTTACTGGCCATAGCATACAAATATATAGAACAGAAGACCCAGTTGTCATAATATAAAGGAAGCATACAGAAGCATGCCCAGTACACTCTCCATAGTGTACATAAATACAAGTCTCAATTTTTGCAGTACTTGTCTAGTTGGCTGAAATTGGCAGCTTAGCTTTGATCTTATACATAATGTTTTTGTCACTATCCATATTATGCAAATTCATAGAAAAGATGACGCAATTTCTGTAGTACAAAGAAGACATACAAAAGAATATCTATTGAACTAAGATCAAGTTTCCTTTATAGAACAAAAGAATCAGTTTCTGAAGCACAAAACAGTAATACAAAAAATGTTCTATTGAACTATCTTGTATAGTTGTCAGTCTAAGCTGCAAGGCATATATAATATAGAGACTTCCAAAGTTGTTTCTTAAATCCTGGTGTCATGGTTTTGCAGAGACAATTGTAATAGCAAACTTTTATTAAATCATATGCAAACATCGTGTAGATACAAATTTTTCTGTGAGCAAATATATGATTTGTAAGGCTCTTGAATATGAGCTGGAGCATCTATCAAAGACATTCCTGGTAAATGGAAACTCATAGAAATGGCAATCATTTCCTCTTTATAACATTAACAGAGAAACTCTTTAGCACAACTATTCTTCAGTGTTCCTGAATGACCATATGTATAGTAAAAGATGAGCATAGCCCAAACTGTTGTTTTGACAATAATATTGATATGCCTTTTTTGTGTTTTTTTTTTTCGTATTGGTAGTTGGATAGTTATGTTCTGAAATAAGTATAGGCTTTGAAGGTTCATATATGTCTGCATCGTATTACTATGCTAACAGATCAGCATAATGTGTGAGAACTTCAGGTAATTGAGGGGGTTACAGAAATTATTCTCTGCGATCAGCGATACATTTGTCAATTTGTACTAGCTTTTATTGTGTCTGCCTTGTTCTTTCTGGTTCCGGTACTGTTCATGACATTTAAGACTGTGTGCTTGTGAGTGTAAATGCATATATTACAATTTACAGGTATCTTATGTCTCATCAACTGTGAAAGGGACTTCCTGTGGCGAACAAATGAAATTTTTATCTTATCTTATCTTATCGTACATCTGTCTTGACTGTAAGCTACAGTAAGAGAATGCCTCGATTCATTCCTGAGCCTTTGTCTCTAAGTATAGCTCATCGCCCATGCAGGTGTCTCACCAGGAACATACATTATTCAGCAGATCATGTCACACCGGCTCAGCCTGGATATTTTAGGACATCAGAAGGTTTCTGTGTATTATAGTGAGGTTAAATCAATAACATTTGCCTTGATAATGCTCATAATTGCATAGAGTGTCCTGATGATCTGTCCCAATATGCTCCATGTGGCAGATGATACGGTGATGGCTGAGGGGAAGATATTGATTTTTATTCCATTGCTTCATTGCTGTATATCATCATCTCTTCTGGTGCTCTCTTTGTTTTAACTTATCGCAACACTATTATGAAGTTATATTGTAGTATTCCCCATCAAAAAACTGTGTAGATTTCTTTTTTTTTTTTTTAAATAGTATTCCGTCAAAGAAAAAGGGAGAACAGGAAGGAGGACGGAGGGAATACACATGAAGTATATGGAGAAAGAACAACAGCTGTCCAGTTTTAATATTTGCAATGGGTTTAGTCCTGAGCCTTAATTATCTTACCTAAAAAGATCAGGAGGAACAGCCACTATTGTCCAAAAGCAATGGTTTGGATCAACGACTACAACAAATAAAGAGCAGAGAAGTCTCTAGAAACAAAATTTCAGTTTCTTCCATGTGTGAAAAATGAACATATGTCACAATATGTGGGTTTTTCTGCTTGGCCTTCACATGTAAATGACCTAGACTTAGATTATTTTTACTGTATATTGGCTTTGTCATCCACCTCTTGTAAATTTCACTTTGTTGACTCAATTCCAACATAGAAATGCCATAATCCTGCAAGAGAATACAAGAATGGATTTTCTGCCGGTCTTGACAAAAGTTTGACATATTTTAATGCTATCATTAGTCCCACCACAAAGAGAATGAACAAAGCTCAAAAGCCGCATCTCATGGACAGTTGGAATCAATTGTAAGTGCTGGACTCCAATAAAAAAATCGAGAATTGAATCAGTTCCAGATTTTTCATAAACTGATCAGTAAGATAATCTAGTAATCCGCCAAGTTTGATTTTCACTATGTCCACTTCCCAGGGTGTCAAATGTTATCAGCCCAAGCAAAATCTGACCATCAACAAAATTCCTTCCTTTCTCCCCCATCACTGCATCACTTACAACACACAGCTTGGAGACGAGCAGGTCATCGCCGCAGGCCACCGACACATTCAGGTGAGGCATCTTTCACTCCTTCACAATCGTGATCCAACCCTATTTGCACGACTGCCAATGGAATTTGGTTGTATTGATATATGGTTTTGCAGTATATCATTAATCTGAAATCTGACCTTTTTTTTCATGTGTCATATAACCAGGTAAAATGATTCAGATGTCAAACTGGGCTTTGTACGTAATTACTGGACTGCTTTACTGAGAAAATTGGATTATATTGACCTTAGAGTCCAGGGACTTAACTGGGAGCATAAATATCTCAGCACAGAATAAATGCAGTTAAACAATTGATTGACCAAAGTAAAACATATTTCTCTCCCTTTCTAATCTATGCACGAGAAATTTGACATCAGACATCATTCCACTTGGTTTCACAGCATGTAGAAATCCTCTCAAAATATTTGTCAACACTTGCTGGTTGCTGGTTTTCTGATACACACAAATATTCAACTCTTGATAATCAAATTTTTTTAAATTATGTAAAACATTCTTCATGAAGGTCCCTAAGTAACAATACAGAGAGAAGCAGGGATCATTTATGAGAAATCATGCAAGTCTGGCCGTCGCCATAGTTCTGGAGATGTGCCATCAGTCAAGCCCTATTAACTCTGTATATATTATACTTCAGCAAGGCCAACTGATGCTCTTAAACTACTTAACAATGGGACCCCCTATATCTTTCTATTAATCATGGTATACCCATTGTCTTGCCATTAATCATGTAAATAACAAAACATTTTGATCCAACAGCTGTTGAGTAATGAAATTAATTTCTTGACAATGCACTGTAATACATGTATGAGAAAAAAAAGAAAGAAACAATTTCATATTCTGATGCTTCATGAAGTACAAATGCACTGGACGTATCAGCTGAAAGTTAAGATGAGAAATAAACCATAATAGCAATCATATTTATTTATTTATTGTGGATGCATCTGTATGTAGAATCATCCTCCAACTGTTGATTGACATTAGCTCAAAAACATCTCTGAGAGTATATGTCCCTTGTTGACTTAGAAAACATATTAACCCTCTAGAGCCCAGTGGTGCAGATACGGTAGTTTTTGTTAAAAGAACATTGAATGCAACTGACAATAATCTTCGTATGAATTCCGCAAAGCAAATAAAAAAGACAGATTTTAACCGTTTTATTCAACCTTAAACTATCATGAATGGCCGTAAGTAGTTTTTGATCATGATAAGAACAGACCAGATAGATGAAGTCTTGACAGCAGTTACTAGTATTCTCTAGGTTCTAGAGGGTTAAACAAAAAAAAGCCTACAGGAAAACAGTGACATCATTGTTGAAAGTGTTGACAGGACTCATCATGACTTGTGAGTCATTCAGAGAAGAATGCCCTAGATATATATGTGGAGCCGGTTGGATGGTGAAAATGTTCAATTTTTCAGCTAAATGCGTATCTTTTGCTATCTTTTAAGGCTTATCTGGGTCCAAATTTTCCCAGATTTTACTAAACTTTTTTGAAATGCTGAGAACTACTCAAATCTTCTCTTTACTCGAGAAATGTCGGGGTCCGAACTGTTCTAATAATCTTTAAACTTTGTCCAGGTAAGTCATATATATTTGCATAATTTTTCAGGATGCTGGGCTTTATTCGATCTATGTAGCATTCTACTCTTAATAATAGTTTTCCAAACTATACAAGTTCCTCATACTGCTAGTCGGGACAACAACATCACCTTGGCAGAGTGTGGTTAAGACATACTTGTTCACCAAGCATCTGTCTGAGTAATGTTTTCAGGATTTTCCCGTTTGTCAGTCATGTCTACAAACTTACAGATGTGTTGAGTTGTATTACATGATTATGTATGTGAGCATGTATCGAATCATGTCTGTATACCATGTTATGAATCTGTATGTATGTTGTTGCCCCTGTTTGTTTCGTGTGTGGCTGTTCAACATTTTGGTTCTGTAAAGGGCTTCGAGCCCTCCAGGGGTGAGGCACTATATAAATGCCCTTTATTATTATTATTAAGACAAACAATGTTCAAATGTTTCATTCATTTAACTCTCTTACTGCAATGCATCAAATATTTGGACTTCACACTTTTGTCAGACTTCTTGAATCAACTGTTCAGGTTTACAACTTGGTCTCTTATATTGTTTTAGTGTTAGAAAAATCCCATCCTCTCTAGTTGTGCACAAAACCTGCAAATCCTGCCAACTCCTTGAATTGCTTTTACAGTGATATATAATTTACAGTGGTTTGGGGGCATATTGTTTTCAGATATTTTTTTTATCCGCAGTTATTTTTAGCTTCCTTAAATGTGAAAGAAGCCCAACTCTGTAATAACTGTTCACAATCTAAAAGGTTTCCCTTGAGGACTACACAAATATGCAAACCATAGCCCTTACTCAGAAAGGAAGCATCCATGAAAAAGGGAAATAAGGGTGAATGCTGGTGTTCCTTTACGCTTCAATTCAAGTCTGAAATGGATGGAGATAAGAGCATATTGTTTCTTACTTAAATTGGCTCAACCTTATCTGACACTCGTATGTTCATTGTTAGTAGGTCAGTATTAAGAGTAGCATTGAAAAGTAGCTGCTGTTACATAAAGTCTTTGCAGATAATCGATACACTTTTGAGGGTCACCATGACCATTTGGTTACGCATCTGTTACTTGGCAAAAACTCACGTTATGGACATCGCGAGTTCTAGCCTCAGATTTTACCATCGGGGGAATGGGAAGGATTTTACTATTAGAACCTGCATTTTTTCCTGGCTAAATGGGTAAGGAAGCCCAGTGTCTAGCCTTCTTGGGTAAGGCGAATATATTATGGAGGTCCTGTATGTACATTACGCATGTTCGAGTAGCCTTGGCAGTTCAAACTTGGTTGAAGAATAGGCAGAGATGTTGCTGTCCGGGCAAAATTTTCAGATTCCAAATTTGTACCTCAAAAATTCCCACCAAAAGCAGGGCAGGCACTTAAAGCTGAGATAACCCCTATTTTGTTAGGGTTGAAAGGCTACATAAATAATACAGTGGTCTCCGCCTAAGAGCCCAGTCTGCCTAAGAACCCGCCTCTGCTGTGAAATGTAATTTTTCCTCTATAATTTGCCCCTCTAAGAACCCACTCCCAAATAAAAAATCTGCCTAAGAGCCCGGTGTTGAGTCAAGACTCACAAGTATTTATGGTGTAATTTCACATCATATTGTCCACTTGAGAGAAACTCACAGTGCTAGATGTGCAGTAGAATGGGGACAGGGGTGGTTTGTTTTTCTTAAGCCTTTCAATCCAAAGAAAGTAGGATTATCTCGGCTTTTTGGAAGTTGCCAATTTTTGCTGAGAAATTTTGTGGGTAGAAATTTGGCATTTGGAAATTTTGCCCGGACAGCAGCACGCAGCCTACTCTTTCATCAATTTTGAACTGCCAAGGGTTCTTTAACGT
>JBCEWB010078418.1:0-11081 GCA_039654565.1 Peronia peronii | reverse complement strand
ACAACCGACCAACTAATTTATTGTTTATTGGTACAATACGACGGAGTGTTTTCTGTTTTTCACCTGAAGACACTACAGTGTGAACACATGTCGTCAATTCGTTTTAAAATAAACGATAGGCTTACCATCATCAGCAACAGCTGACCTTCTAAAAAGGTACACTCGAAAATTTTCACCTTAGCCATTTAAAAGCATTAGTTTAGGCTCACGGTATCGATGAATAGTATACGAAGGTCGAGTGGTATGTTATTTCATTTGGTCTAAAAAAAAAAAATGACTTAAATTTGACGTGAAAATAGCAGGTACAGACATTTATAAACATTTGATGGCATCACTACAGTCACAGGCTGAGAATATTTATAGAAATTTGGATTCGTATTTGAATTAGAAATTCAGTTTTTGGGTTTCGATATATGCAGAGAAAAAAACAACTGAAATTTTGTGTTTTTGTTTGTTTGTTTGTTTTTCACATTTTTGAAAGTGCTGAATTTATCAAAATATATATATAGAAAAGAAACACTGAAAGAAGATTAGAAAAATCAGTATGTGAAACCTGGTGGACAGCAAAGTCTCCAGGTTTGACACAAAATTTAGAGAGGACAGATTTCTTCTAATTTTTTCTTTCAACCCTCTTCTGTACCCATCATTTCTTCAACCAGTACCTTCACAATCCATAACCAACCCCATTGAGTGTCTTCCACTTGTGAAATGAAAGCAACGAATGATTCAGACCGCCAAATGATCCGTTTCCGCCGACTTTTTTTTGTACGTGTCATTGCTCTTTAACTCTTCTGTCTTGCCTCAGTGACTCATTGTCACCCATCCTCCAAACGAAACTTAGCATTAAAGTGAGAGCGGTCATAAAATGGTTGAATAATCCTTCTCTCCATATCTCGGAGATGATTAGAATGGAGCACCAACTGAACAGAAAAAGGAAGGGAAAAGATCTGTTTTTGAATTTTTGCTTTGCAGATGGAGCTCATCACATTATCCATGACTCAGCAATCTCTTTCGGGAAATGCAATAGTTAGCTCTCTCAAACAGAGCAAAGAAAAGATTACCGTCTATCACCTTTTTTTTTGTTGTCCTTCCATCGAGGGAGAAGAAATTGTTTGTCTGGTGTCAAATCTGTGGCCTAGGATAAACAGATAGCTTGTTCTTAATATTTCCTCCATTTTCCCCAATCATCTTTTTTTTTTTTTTTGAGTCGCCCTCTATGATGAATGCCGCTTTTCAACATCCTGCGGGTCGTTGTCTCATCCTCTGTCTCTGTAGCCCAATTCTTTCATATGTAAAATCTCGCTGCCAATTGATCTCATAGAATGTCCTAGTCATTTCCTTCTAGGATGCTTTTAACCTTTCACGGGTACACTGATTCGGATATGATGATGTCTGCGGACTACATTTATTGTATATCTGAGAAATTTCATTTCACACGCTATGACTTCATTTTCTTGTGCTTTATGGGAATCAGAATGGGTCATTAATGCCTGACAATGAAATTCTACGAGTGTGAAAACGCATCAGGATTGCTGGTGACACATCTGCCAGATAGTATAGTCCCATGTTTTCCAGTCACTTTTTGTCTGCTTAAACGTCTTCCATTTGCAAAATTCTAAAAGAAAACAAAGAGCCAGTGGGTCATAAGCTGAGTTCAACCAAGAAATCAGATCCTAGGCTTAAACAGCCCCATTTTTACTTGCTTGTTTTGTCTTTGCTTTTAATAATGTCGTTGAGTGACGAGGACGATGACAATAATTACTGTCTTTCGTGGGTCAGATGTGTGGATTCGCTGACAGACAGCTGGTTTCTTCCCAGTACTTCTTCCACTAGCCGCTGCTACTGATGTTCCAAGTTCTACACACACCTGGCTTTCTCCCACATGCCCCTCCTTTCCACCCCAGTCCCCTTTCCCTGAACATCTCCCCTCTCCCTCCCCTTACGGTTACGGTTTTGTTAAGCTTTTCAACCTCTTGTCGTGGAGTGTTATCTCAGCTGTACAAAAACGCACAAAAATGTAAATTTGCGAGCTCGATCCATCCCTCCCCCGCCCCCTCCCCCTCCTCCTCCAATCAAGCCAAGTAGTTTCGATTTCAACAATATCACTGAGACAACGTATTGCTCACCCGGCCAAGATGCTCCTCTTTTATCTGTCAGGACTACGTCAGATGAAACTAATCTGTTGGTGTGGAGACTTGTGTCAGCAGCTAAGGGAGATGACATGAGTATGGGGGAAGAAAAATTAATGGAGGTAGCTATGAGTCATTTTTTTCTTTTGGAATCACTGATGGATACCAGATAACAATAAAACAGAGAATAGAGAATGTAGTCACTTAGGAGACGAGGAAGGCAGGGGTACGGAAAGGCAACTAAAAGAAAGAGAGAAGAAGAAGAAGAAGAAAAACAAGAAGAAGAAGAAGGAGAAAGGAGGAGGAGGAGAAGAAGAAGAAGAAGAGGAGGAAGAAGTAAGAAGTGGACCCAATGAAAAAAACAAGGCTAAAGCCCTGCAGAAATTGGTGTCAATTTGTCAGAATTTATTCGGCGCTCACCAACATTTTGATAGATTTTGCGGAATCTGATATAAGAAACTAGTTGATTGCCATAGTTTTTAAATCTAATTATTGTTTGTTTTGTTCAGAGTTAGAGAGATTGTCATTATTGCCCTCGACGAGCCAGAGAAAGAGCAACAGTAGGTCGAGATGCCTACGCAGTTTGAATTTGCATGCAATGTATTTCATTTTTGTTCTTTGGCAAAATATTCACTATATAAATATATTTCACCTAACCGTTTTTCTTTCGAAATTATTGACTAAAAAATGAAATTTGCTGATGGAGACAATTTTTTTCAATCATTATTTTTGTGCTGATTTTTTTTTTTTAATGTGGGAGGATATGGACGTGAATCTTGATGCAATTTCAGACTCTTTGTCCCACATTTCCGACCTATGCTGACCAATAGATAACCTGTTTGTTTGTTTGTTTGTTTGTTTGGGTTGGGATTTAACGGCAAATCATCACAATTACGGCTTTGTTGTGCCTAACACGGTGAGTACGTTCACACTTCAGAAAACTGGTCAAAGTAGATATATATATATATATATAATACAACGCTGTACGGACGATGCATATTACAAGTTATGAAAAGTATATCTAATATAGACTAAATAAAGCATAAGAAAATAAAATCATGGCATATGAAGTGAAACGTCTCAAGATTATAATAAACCGTACCCTGAGTGACCATATCCACAAACAACATGTCCGTAAAAAAAAAAAAAAAGGCAGAGAATGTCTTTTTAAAAAAAGGAGGACACAAACATCTTTATAAATCATATTCTGGAATTCGGCCTTTGTATGTGCAAAATAGGTGTGTGTTTCTGCATTTGAGTTCTCGAAATACAGCTACGTAAGAAGAGGAGGTTGAAAGTTGTAGAAAAACCATCTTGATTTTTTTTTTTTTTTTTTTGCCTGAACAAGGTTTCTATTCGAAAATTTAGACCATAAACACGAAAGTGATTTTGGAAAATTGTAAACCTACGGCAAGAGACAAGACAAACAGCAAACAGATAATGTATATTTTCGCTTTGACAGGTCACTCCTTTATACTGTGTGATACCCCATATGATATACATTTTTTTTTTATATACTTGACTAACCTTAAACGTTTTTTTTTTTTTTTTTCGCGTAAGATGCAATGTAGCCATAATCCTGCTGATGTGCCTTTCAAATCAAACCCAATTCCAAACCCAAAGGTCCGTTAATTTCCAATCATCATTTCCTGCAGTGTTCAGTCGGACCCTCTTGACGATAGCCAGAGACAGACAGATGGGTGACAAACCGAGATAACCACCAGGAAGGAGGTTGAAAGACGAAACAAACAAAGTTGAAAAGTTGGGTGACAATGAGTCACTGTCATAATATGATGCAGCAGCAAGAGAAGTCAAAGTGGCAGAAAACGATAATACAAATAAAAGACGCAGCCATAAGGCGTTCTGCATCATTCATTTATTTTATCTCATTACACAGTAAAGGAGTGAAAATATTAATTTGGGTTATCAGTTGTACTGATAGCAAGATAGTCTTGATTGAGGAAAGAGTGGGTGAGATGGAGAAAAAAAAACTGAATTAATAAAATAAAACAAAACAAAACAAACAAACAAGCATTGCTGTATTGAAAAGCCAGTCTATTGTTTTTGGGTTTCGGTTTCCGCTGGAGACGAAATCTGCCTTTGCCTTTTTTGTCCACTTCTACATCCTGCTCTCCAGGTTTCGTTTATCGCAAACTGCTTGCATCTCCTCAGTCCTATTTCTCCTATACTATGCCCACTGTGTATCCGAACTGCATGAAAAATCTCGATTTTTTACATTAATTAATTCGTTTTTGTGATATTGTATAATATTTAGTAATATGCAGCCTCAGAGTAAGACTATCTAGGCTTCAAATACATTAATCCATTAATTAGTCAGCGAATTTTGGGAAATTTTGCCTACACAACGGTGTCTCCGTCTACGCTTCATCGAGTTTCCATTACCAAGAGTTCTCTAACGTGCATCAAAGTCATGGCAATCATAGCAGTCATAGTTCAGAGTCATAGTTATAGCACTCATAGAAATTACAATCACAGTTGTAATACTGATAGTCAATGCAGTCATAGTGACTGCAGTTAAAAGATTAAAGTGCCTAACAATACTCTGGGACAGACTTCAGTGACTCAGCATTTCAAAAGGGGAAAGTGTGGAGAGAAGGGATGAGGGGATATCTGTGACTCAACGTTCTCAGCCTGAAGTGTTACCAGCCCCTGAATGATTTGAGGGTATACGTGTAGTGGTGGTGGTGGTGATGGTTGGGGGGGGGGGGACATTTTGGTAAAGATGGTGGGCAAAACTCGGATTTGGATTGGGTGGTGTTGATCTTCTGCAGCCTGGGGAACGATACCGGGACACACTGAATAATGGTTTCAAAAGGACGGAAACAGAACTTGTATGGTACTTTATTTGAGAAAGTAATGATATGAGCATACAGACTATTAAAGGGGGAAGGGGTGGGGCGCACCTAGATTGTCTAGTTTATGATCAAAATATCGAAATCTGTTTGTTGTTGTTGTTGTTTTATTTTTATTATTATCATTTTTTTATCTCTAGAAGGAGTTATCTTTTCTGTGCCAGATTACGAGTCCAAAATGTCCCTATGGACAAATAAATTATTTATTATAGTTTTTTTTTCATGGGGGGAAGGGTAGGTGGGGGGTGGGGGGAGGGATAATGAAAATTTCGCAGCATCTCCTATCAAATTGAAGGAAAAGATAATATTGTCATATTTTTTTAAACTCTGCCCCTATTGATAACAGTAACTGCTGAATGGGTCAATATGGAGTTCTGTGATTTAAAAAGTAAGTGGACTTTGGTCTAGGAGCTTACTTATGAAACGCCAAGGCCACATTTGAGGTTCAAGAACTAGCCACCCAAAAGGCGTTAAAGAGAGGGGGCTTCATATTTCTGGTCTCCTCCAAAACGTGCCAACATTTTTAAAAATCATATTTAGCCCACATACTTTCCTTAGCATGACAAAACTAACTTACCAGACCCTTTTATTGTATCTCACATACTTTTTGAGAAAATATTTCTCGAATAGAAAAAAGTCAGCTTTGTACATATTTAATATAAAGCGTTTTCAAAAATTCATTAAAAACAAAATATTAATGGAACTTCAATTTGCTGGTATTATTATTTTTTAGATATCAGATGTTAGAAATGGCATGCAAAGTTTGGAACAAATTTGGCATGGGTGAGGCATATTTTGTAAAACAGGGCAAAATCCAAGATGGCAGCCGTTTCCATGGAAACTAACACGCTGGCAAATTTCCAAGGACATAATAAAAATTTTAAAAAATAGACAGATGCCAGCCTCACAAACACACAGTGTTCTGTAATACATCTTTCAACCTCCTAGTGGAGGTTATCTCGATAAACACACCGTAAAATGACCTAAGGTCAAAAGAAAAAAATAAATAACTACAAAAAATCAGATGCCGCCGCCATCAGAACTTTAACTCCATTTTAAGGACAGTACTATCATGTCGTTAATTAGGCCTATCATTTGTTAGTGGCTTATACTTTTCTCTCGCCGGGTGCAGAACAAAACAGGGTTTTCTAGGTATGCTGGGCATTCGTGAAAGGCTGTGACTGCCCTGGACGATGAAATTGATTCTGTCCTGCTATACAGTAACACTGGAGGAAATAGCAGTGATCGTAAGCCACTAATGAATCATATTTAGTTTATTTCTGCCAAGATTACAAAACACAGCCAGTTCGTGCTATAGATCTAGTTAATTTCATATCCCTAAGCTGACTAGATGTCATATATTATCATCATATATTATCATAAATCGTAGAATACCGATCTATGATATTATGTTGAGACAGAAAGCATAGATCTATTTCCTAAATAATTTATTGTGTGTTGTGCGTGTAGCATGTTTTCGTTGACCTGCATGAACTCGAACTAGGTTACATCGTTGTGCAGTGGACCAGAAAATTGTAAAGCAAACAAAACATTTCCGCGCTTGTGAGAATGATGGATCATTAAAAAATTTCTACGATATGAGAACGCCATTTTAGAGAGAAATGAAGAGATCAAAATGAACCCGATGTTTCCATTGATAAAATTATTATATTACAAGTGGAAACGCCGTAATAAATTATCTGAATGAGAAACCCAGTAAAATGAGTCGATCTAATGACAACGTCATCGGAATTTCTGGAGTAAACATCAACTATTTATAGTACATCGCGCGATAGATGTGAACAATCGTCTCTTAAAATAGCCAAAAATGTCAGCTATCTTTGTGAACTTAAAATGTTAAAGAAAATAACATCTAACATTTTAAAAAATGAGAATCAGTGTGCTGGAGTAGATATGGAAAATAGATATACATAATGTTGCTTTATTTAGGATAACAAAACAATTAATAAAAGATCAAAGAAAAATAATTATAAGTCTAGTCCATGTTTATTATCCACTTTTGTGGTCTATATAAAAGCAATACTCATTGGTCAGATCTAGTGACTGAACCAATCAAATGTAGTTTGATGAAACCCTATGGATACAGCGGAAACTCTAAGGACGCTTCCGTTCTAACATGTTCAGCTTAGATTGTTGTTTCGGAGGGAGAATTGTTGAATGATTTTAATCAAACTAGGACGAATATCTAATGAAAAATGGCTGGTCCTGTTTTGGATGTTGGAATTGGCCTATTCATTCTAGCTTTCATATGGGTGCTTGCAATTGCAGTATGCATAACGTTGTCCAGATCACCAACACAGATAGCGTAAGTGCTCGGCAATTGCAATGTTGTTCGGATTCAATGACGATGATAAGCATGTTTTAATTTTAACGGCTTCACTGCTACTCCAGTTTTGTACACTTGTGCTAAGCGTCATTGATGTGTCAAGCTCCCCCGTTCCATTCACTGCTAACCGTCCTACGCACAGTGCATGGAGTCAACGACCATCCGTCCTCTACTTTCCCATGTAGGCAATCAGAAGCATCCACTATTATTGTGTCATTAATTGTTAGTCTAGATCGAGATCAACAGAACAGGCAGACTATACGCCTGATTTGGCTCTCTACGCTATGTCACCAGCCAGTCATCAGGTTTTGGCACATAAAAAAAGATTTTGTATGTAAGTGCAAAACTCTGGTCAGTGGTTGGAACATTGGATCAAAGGGGAAAAGGGAGTGGTTGGTGGTGAGCTGATGCCGATCGGTTGTACAACTACATTTTTTTGCGGACATGAGAGACTGATTTTTGGATGTATCTCACACAGTGATTGCAGTGAAGTAGTTAATAAACAGTAACACTTTTGCATCCAGAGAACTTAAGGTTCAGTTGACTGTTGACATTCACATTTGCAGTAAGCACTGGAAGCAGAGATGCTAATTTTCCATAAAATTATGGAATTCCGGAAAACAAAAAAAAAGTCCGTAAAGTCTCAGTAAAATACTTGGTCATCGTTTATGGAACGGAATTGCCCTGGTGGACGACAGAATGCAAATAAGATATTTTACGGCAGAACGCGACCTCTTTTGTCGGAACCCAAGGGCCGTATAATGATAAAACTGCTCATGCGCACTCAAACAGTACATCCGTTTGGTGTGCCTGCTGTAGGTCTAGCCTACTTATGCTTATTGGCGGGACCCTTCAGTTTGATTTGGCTGATGATACACAAGGATTGTTACCAATAAAAGCAAGACATGGATGGGCAGGCATGTTATTGATTATGTTGAATGTAATGAATGAGTGAACATCAAAGAAATAGACAGACCTGTGAGTGTTTGAATGAGAAAGATGCAAATAATAACTTCATCACTCGAAAGCTGAAGGAGTCTAGAATTGATTACTGTATTACCCATAATGCCAGAGTCCATTAGGGATCTAATGAGAAGAAGTCTCTTATTAACCACTCTAAGAAAATTGATCATGGCAAAGTCAGAAACGCCTTTGTTAAAAGATGTGTCAATCTTTGCCAACTTCTCTACCTGCCACAAAGAGCATGAAAACGTGCACTGCCCCAGCATTTAGATAAAAGGTAGTGTTGAAATGTAAACAAGATGGATGAAAATGTGGTATTTCAAGTCTTACTTTTAAAAATTATCCCAAGGAGGGGGGAGGGAGCCATACTCCCAAGCCTCCCTAGTTAGGCTCCCATCAGCGACGGTCGCGTGTAAACATGCAGTAAAAAAATATGTCCCAGCTGGCACCTCTGTGTAAGGAGTGGAAGTGATCAAAATCCATAGATCTAACTAGCTAACAAATCACTGTGATTATGTTGGAGTGCATTAGGAGATTGGCGAATTGTTAGAGAAACAGATTATCACTATCATTTATTGTGTATATCCATTAAAAAAAATCCCCAAATCATGGTCAGCAGAAACTGAGTGGACAAGTGGTCAGTCTTTGACCTTTGAGCTATAGAAGGCTAAACTTTCTCCTTCTGGTCTGTTCTTTTAGTTAGAGTTTGCAATCCTCCAGGGAAGAGCAGAGTTTGATTGGTTTTCAGTATCTGTATTTTCTTGCTTTGCATTCAAAGTTTGTACTTTTTATAAAATATAATGTTGAATGACGCATTGATTTAATACATTCTTTCTCCACAGAATTTTTTTTTCAAATTATTCCTAGCATTATTTGGTACCCAGAACTCAGGTACATACAGAACTCCACACCTGAGTTTCGGATGCTAAATCTAGATGATTGTAGAGAATTATGCACCCAAGACTTACTTGTAGGTTGATCGTAGATAATGGTTCTTTTTTTTGTGTGTGTGTTCTTTTTGGAAAAATTGTTATTATTACCATGAGAAATGTAGCTTCCTTTGTCGTAGCCATTTAAAAAGTTTATTACTGGCCAGATTGAACCTTGATCTAAATATGGATAAGTTTTTGTAAGACAGTCAAAGACTAGTATTGAAACAAAAAGTGATCTCCTGGTTCATGCAGTTATCATTTGCAAAGTGCACATGAAGCAGACGATAATGACAGGAGGGAGAGGGGGGCAAATCGCGTTGAAATCATTTTGCCTTGCCATACCAAGTACACTGTTGAGCTGGGCAGTAATGCCATTAATTATTAATTAATTCATTCATCTCTCACTTGATTGTTCATCATTTATATATATGTGATTATATGAAATAATTTCCAGGCTCTTTGAGCTGTCTTTTAAAGTGTTCACGTGAAGTGAACTTTGCAACCAACATACACTCTAACATGGTTATTAAGAAAACGCTTAAAAAGAAACTTGTGTTATTAAGAAAGAATCTTTGGGAACGGTTTTTTTACTATGTAATTTCTTGTGCTGACAAAGAAATAAAACAATGGGCTGATACTGATACGAAAACTACACTTATAACAAACAGTTTTCGTTTCCCCAATCGCACTTTTCTTTCATATTAAACGTAACTAAGACCAAGCTCAGGTACTGGACCAGTTCCCTCTGACAAGTAAATCATCCCTGAACGCATCAAGTAGGCCTACCGGTACGTGCAATGTGCTGTACTGCCCATCAGTATGACACAACAAGCCCCCACAAAAAAATCGTCTGTGAGCGAGTCAAGTACGGGCACCCGCAATGTGCTGTACTGCCCAGCGATATGAAACTGAGGGTAAGGCCTGAGGCGCAAGAAACTTGTGTTATTAAGAAAGAATCTTTGGGAACGTTTTTTTTTACTGTATAATTTCTTGTGCTTACAAAGAAATAAAGCGATGGGCTGATACTGATACGAAAACTACACTTATAACGAACAGTTTTCGTTTCCTCAATTGCACTTTTCTTTCATATTAAAGGTAACTAAGACCAAGCTCAGGTACTGGACCAGTTCCCTCTGACAAATAAATCACCCCTGAACGCATCAAGTAGGCTTGCCCAGCAGTATGACACAACAAGCCCCCACAAAAAAATCATCTGTGAGCGAATCAAGTACGGGCGCCCACAGTGTGCTGTACTGCCCAGCGATATGAAACTGAGGGCAAGGCCTGAGGCGCAAGCGTGTAGAAATAATGCACCTACCGTCCCACGTTTCATGCTTCACCCATCACTCGTGGCCCCAATTGAGTATGATATACCATGAGAGTGTGACACCTATTACATGCATGTGTGAGGCTATTACAATTTGGTCATTGTTTATAGCCATACAACCATGGTATCAGAGGATTCAGCCGAGACAACCACCCCCTAGGAGGCTGAAAGGCTCTGTACAGTGTAAAACGTATCAGAGGATGGCTTGGCCTTTGTCTTTTCAATCATACACTATACACACTTCCACTTTCCGGCATTCGGTCAGTCAAACCAGTCGTGCTTGTCAATGTTTCTTGAAAGCCAGTTTTGAGAAGTTGATAGGTATCCTTCAGTTTCATACTGAAAATTGTGAGCTTTAAGTTGACGATAAAGTTATTTTATATCTAGGCTGGCAATCAATAATGAATTCATCGAAACTAAACATATTGAAACCTAGGAGAACAGGTTTATTGCTGCAGTTCAAAAGGACACTGATTTGTGAAGTTGATGAAGGTTTACTGAAAAAGTCAG
>JBCEWB010078386.1:1707-12947 GCA_039654565.1 Peronia peronii | reverse complement strand
CCCTCCCTCCACCCCAAACTCACCCCCCCCCCTCCCGACCCACTTCCCGTCTCATAATGAGCCAGTCAAAATGAAACGTATACTGATTCTCTACCAAATTGAGTCAGTACTATCACGTTAAACATTAACTCATTCACTTTCATATCATGCAAAAAGTTCGGAGCTAACTCGACTGTAGCCAGAGAGAAAACCAATTAAAGTGGCAGAGGATGAGTCCTCAGCACCAACTGGTATGAGAAAACTCGGCAAAAACGAATAGTTTAGCACATGAAGTGTATTCATCTCATAACATTCAGATATATATGCCCACAGGAGCAACATTTTTTCTATATTCAGAGATGACTGTATCATCAATTTCTGCAATATAAAAATATGGTTATCAGACGATCATCACATTCAACCACTGATTTCTCTGTTCGAGCTCGACTTCCGACGCATTTTGACTGACAGCGAGGCACATCCCCCAGGATAAATGAATGACGAGCCGACTACAACTGCCACTGTTAGAAATGTATATATTCTGTTTGAACCTTTTTTTTTTATCTCTATGTTCTATCCGTACCTCTGTGCTCTATTCGTACGTATATGTTTTTGTTCATATCGGATACGTTTTGTTTGAAGATTGAAAATAGCTTAATGTTTCATAGCCTACGATTCTTCCAGGTTTCTCAGTAACAGCAAAAACAATAATTAAAAAGTCACTTTGATCCGGTATAACGGTTGTTAGAGACAAACTGTGCCCGACATGTTCTTTTGAGGTTTATCTTAAAAAATGCCTCATTTTTTTCCCTCTGGATAAAGGCAATTGCAAGATTTTTTTTTCTGATTTGTATAGCCTGTTAAAGATAAGTGCCCTCACTGCTAGGTTAAAGACAATCCAATGGCTTCACTTCGCAATGAAACTCAGCATTCTGGCTGTAATAGTATTAGAAAAGTATCACTCGAAGCCAATCACTGTGTGCCTTCAGTTGCCATGTGGAGAACGGGTGGAGACCAAGAATTTGTTTTGGCTGGATGACGAAGATCATGTTTACCACAAATTATGTGATGCACATGTGAAAATCTGGAGATAAACAGCCCTCTCACTCCACAACAAGATCCGGTTAGTCTACACGAAGGTGAAGTCTGTCCTACTGTATGGCTCAGAAACATGGCAGGTAACAAAGACCAACACCAACAAGCTACAGACATTTACCGAGAGGTGTCTCAAATACATCCTCAACACCAGGTGACCAGAGGTCGTCTCCAATGAACAAGTGGGGGAAAGATAAGACAAGCCCCAAGTGAAACTGAGATAAACGGAAATGGGGTTGGATCGGCCACACGTTACGAACGCCTGTAACAAACGTCACCAGGCAGGCCCTAGACTGAAATCCACAAGAAAATTGGAAAATGGGCCCACCGAAACAGACGGCACAAGAGTGTCGATGATGAAGTGAAGGCTGCTGGAATGACTTGGGCCGAGCTGCAGAAGACCTGCCAGAATCGCGTGCAATGGAGGATTGTTGTCAAGGCTCTATGTTCCGAGGGGAATCAACAGGCATTAGAAGAAGGTGGGACGCACATACTCAAGATTCATGGAAAATATCTGAAAAAGCCTATCCAAGCCAAGGCCACTGAAGGAGAAAACATGCATTAATTTAAAGCGTCTCATTAATGTAAACAACAGGAAATGGTTAGACTGGCCAAGCTTGAAGTTTAAGTAAACTGTGCCAACAGCGAAGGTCGCTACCCTATGGGATGATTGTTATTTAACGTTTAGTATGCTCTCAGTGTACAAACAACTGGACTTACATTTTAGTTTACAACCATGGAGATGAGACTGGTCTATTGCGTCCGCAGTGCATCTGCTGGTCCAATACAAAGCATGTTTCGCAATCAGTTCACACACTGAGTGAATAGGCAGACTGGTTTTTGTGTCAAGGGATACACGTCTCTTTGATATTGCAACTCTACAATTAAATGATTAGGTGCGATAAAATAATTGTTCAATGTTAAACTACAGTGAAGCCATGATGTTGCCTGTGCTTCGAATCATAGCCTAGTTTTTACCAGACTGTAGAGTCGAACTATACTGCAGTCGCCATAATCTCTTTCTAGTGGCAACTCTCCTGTAGGTTGTGTGCATTCACGGCCAGATCCTCACCCAGCTGTAGAATGAACACAGTGGGCGCCTCAACATTTAAATGACAACCCTTCCCACTGGAGCTATAACTCACAACCAAACCTTTGCTCGGTTATAGAGTATATACCGTGCGTCAGGAGATCTTTCTCACATAAGTTTTAACTCAGATCATTCAATTGTTAAAACGGGTGCAATATTGAGTGAACGATAGCAAAAGTGACAGGTTTCCAATGGTATTACAACTCACAGCCAAATCTTCATCCAGCTGTAGAGTGGAGAACCATCTTGGAACATCCATATCCCAAGTGACAGCTCCAAACATGAGCGCCCGACAGTCACACAGTCAAATTATCCAGTATTACAAAACAACTAGTCGTTGTATCAAGTCAGTAGTTTGTCAGTGGCGACACAACTTACTGCCATATAGTCTGACGGTGAAATGTATACCATATTGTCCCTTTTTTATGCCGAAGACACGTCAAAATGCAATTGATATCTCGTAGTATTCCTAAGCATGAAAACATTTAGTGCCTTTAGTATTGCGTATTAATTTTTTAAAAATCATAATGTATAATTCAAAAGAATTATGTTGTAATAATTCAATAGAATCGTATGACGTGTGCTATAAACAGTTTTTCTCCCAAATATCTCCAAAGTGCGAAAGAATGACGTACGTCTTTTCAGACCATTGATGCCACGGAACTGATAGAGCAAACTCCTGTTGGTTTAAGTAAGACTAAAATCTGACATTGGAACCCAGTGAATGTATAGATCCTGCAGAAATTGAACAAATCATTCGTCTTTATAATGCCTGCTTGTAGTGGTTGCAAAAAAAATTGGCTGAAGGCTGCTTCAAGTGACTATTGCCTGCTGGGACCATTGTCTAAAAATGTACATCATCATGCTCCTCGTCCATTTCATTTTGATATTCCAAGTCACGAGGACAATAACAATCGCGAGAGAAGAGTTACATGGTGAATTGAGTTAGAATTATTACTTATAGGCCTGCACCATAAGAAGAGAGTTTATCTGTGTTGGGGTTTAACGGCACAGCAGCACGATCATGGCTATATTGTGCCAAACACGGTAAAATACGTTTCACAAAAAGAAGAAGAAAGAAAGAGCGGGACAGAAGACGGGAGCAAGGAGAGAGAAAAGAGATGTCACCCCTGGAGCATTGAGGATGGTTCTCCATGGGAGACATCCCACCGATGGGGGTCTTTACCGCTTGCAGGTGTTGTTTGTTTTTCTTAAGCCTTTCAATCCTAAGAAAGTAGGATTATCTCGGCCTTTTAGAAGTTGCCAATTTTTACTGAGAATTTTTGTGGGTAGAAATTTGGAATTTGGACATTTTGCCCGGACAGTGGCACCGAGCCTACTCTTTCATCGATTTTGAACTGCCAGGGGTTTCTTTCACGTGCGTAACGTACACACGGAACCTCCGAAATATATTCGCCCTTATCCGAGAAGGTTAGACGTCGGGCTTCCCTACCCACAGGAAGCCAGGGGACCGTTGAGTCACTGATGCCGGACCCGCGAGTCGATCCCGGCTCGTTTTCTCCGTGAGCAGACGCCAAACCGGGAGCGAAGAACCGACTTATATACCCCGGGCCTCCGCGCCGGGCTAGGTGGACATAGTAGAGAGTTGCAGAGACAGACAGAGCAAGCTACACCTTGGGCAAGAAAGAGGTGCACACCAACAGTTGTGGAAAACTGAAGTTTTAAAGGACAAAGGACATAGAATTGTCGTAATCGACCAGTGGACAAGTGAACATTACAACAATAATTATCTTACCGATAAAATTGGAATTCTAACAATCGTAGATCGTTGAATGAAATTCCAACTGTCATTTGTTAATTGACTGATATTTCAAAAGAAATTCTATACAAGCCAGCCACAAGAAATGAAAAAGATGAGCCATCAAGCATCAGCTGAGTTAAATTTCTAAAGCATGTTGTATTCTCACGAGAAAAAAAAATAAAATTTTACCGTCGGATTCAATCATTTGGGCATGGCAAATTGAAGTGAATGAAGGAATATCTCTAGAGACTCCTAAGACAGAATAAACTGACCTAAAGAGATCTTGACGAGCTGATAATTTGGTCTCCGAGCGGCAGTGGAGCGAACACAGTGATTGATGCTTCAAATAAAACCTGCTTTTTAGTACATCTATAGCCATTGGAATTGCCAGCTAACGTCCGTAGGTTACATTTTCTCAATGGTGTTTTGACTCAATTAATGTCCATATCGCCGGGCAAACTCAGCGAATTTGTCGGATACATATGTTTATTTAAAAAAGAGAATACATGGAAATATATTATGAAAATGGAACAAAATTGTAAAAGGAAACCATGAGTTCATTGACATCCCATTCCTGGCAGCTTGTATATCAAAGTTTGAAATAATGAATACGTTGGGAAGACTATGCACCCATTTTATAATCATTTGAAATATTCCCAAAGAAATGGGCTTTGGTTGCATGAGCGTTACAAAAATTTATTTCTGCCACCAGTGGCACGCTTATCTAGCAAAGGCATTTAAAAAAAATTATTTATTTTAATCTGCCTTGTTCTCGTGCTATTTGTGATAATTTATTCCTATGTATAACTCTGAATGCATTTATATTTAATGTGTCTCAACTGAACCGATTTTCGTCTTGATAACAATGTTTAACTCGATTAATTACTGCACGATAAGTAGTGGCAGAAGCACAATTATAAGTGGTTGATATGTGAACGATGTGAATAACACTATTGATGTCGAATCGCTTCGTCCAACAAACAACAAAAAAAAAGTTTGGAATGAAAGTAGCACGTCTAGGCAAGCATTAAACTCAAGGCATCATTGTTAGCTACAAGCTGGAGATATTTCTAGCGAGTACACCAGCTGTTGGACCGTAATAATGAATTACAAATGTCCGTGTTTGGCTTCGATGAATGCCGGAAAGAAAACATTTACATTTTGTTCTTTTCATATTTCTGAAGTTTGAATTTACCTGAATGTAAAATTCATAGACATGTTTCTCAGTGAAGTCTTCAGATTTGACACAAAATTTGACCAAATAATAATAATAAAAAAACTCTGCGACTTATGTATGGGTTTGACCGGCGGGCGTCATATTATGAACTATTTTGAGATGGTGCATTGTGTTACCGAGCTTGATATGATAAAACCCTCTCGCGACTAATTTCAATGATAATGAGCTTTCTAGAAAGTTCAGCTTCAAGTCTGTATGGCATTTCTTACGAAGGGAACACAGTTCGACTCATCTTGGCAAAGTTCAAGACAATACCCCTGCTAGCCTACAAGGCAACGTGGGCATTTTGCTGGTTTACAATATAAATAACCGATTTGGAGAATGAATGTACAGCGAATTTTTGCCATCGTCGATCATTTTGATCTACACAAAGGTTTTTGCAACATCGCCTATAGCAAATGTTGAGAAAGGTAACATTTCTCTTGTGGGTTTTGTATGTGTGTGTGCTTCATAACACTAAGACTCCGAAAATTCTGTTCAAAGTTTGCTTTCCCCTGAATATTAAATTGGCGTTGCTTGGGGTGTGTATGTTCTAACGATCACCAAGTTTTAATAATTGTTCCCCTCTAGTGCTGTATTCTAATGCCACCACTGACAAAAAAAAAAAGACTAGGCCTGTATCCAGAAGAATAAAAAAAACGCATAGGACCAACACGTTCCAAACTCCCCTGATATTTTGATCCCAGTTTATCCTGCTATGCAATAGTAAAAAAACGCAAGGACTTTCCACATGATCCAACATGAAATTCCCGAATTAAAATCTTAGCTGTTTTACTGGCTAAACGATGGCACAGCCAGGCTATCACCTGACTAAAGGGTTTTTCACATGCACTGCAAAATATAACATGCTTCAGGGTAAATATGCACGCATCTCAAACTTTAAAAAAAAAAAAACTGGGCGTTTGTTGCATGTAAGAACTAGATCTAATTGTAATCGTGAGAATTACAGATTTTTTTTTCTTCTGCTGCTTCAGTAATACGCTTTTCAGGCTCGGGGCAACGTCCCTTCAGTCTGCCTCGTTCTTATGCAATTCCTGATTTCGTTCATCGTTTCACGATCCTATTAGGACCGGGGCTACATTTGAAATAAGATAAATGATTTAAATGTCAGAGTTTAAGTCTGAGCACAGCTAGCTCATTTTGTGGGGGAATGAAGATTATAAATGCAGGGTAAATAAATCATCACTTTTATTACAGCTCCCCATCGATCATTTTTAAAAAATGTCCCCCCTCCAGCCTCCTCTCAAAAAAAAAAAAAAGAAAAAAGAAAAAAAAGAAAAAAAATCGCAAAAAAAAAAAAAGGAATCCTCTGCGGATGCACCACAGACATTATGAGTAGTACATCTATGTTCTGCTCAGTTTTCGTTTCATTATTACGTCTTTCAGCCTCCTCCGGGGTGGTTATCTCGATCTGCTCAGTTACCAGAATACATAAATAGCTTGGTACAGGGTTAAAAAGTTTGTTGTGATTCAATAAATCAAAAGGCAGCAAAATCTAGAGGTAAGTAGGTATTGGACACAGACAACTGTCGGGCTTTTTAAGTAATTTTTTTTTTCGTGTTTTCTCGTACTGAAGGAAAGCGGTGTTAAACATATTAAGCATTCAGTGCTTCAAACAGTATGTTGTCAGGATTATTTCCATTATTATGGACATCGGATTGCATTTTCAGCTTTTGCCTCCACATATCATACTATATGGGGAATAATTGGGCCTAATATTTAGGACAAATTTTGTATTTCAAAAATTATTATAAACGTCAAAAAAAAAATGTACAAACCTTGGAGTAGAATGGTTATGATGAATATGTTCACGTAGTACTCGCAGTATCGAAAAGCTATAACGAAAATATTCGAACAGCCTTTTAATTCATTGGAATTGCTGTAAAGCTTGAAGTGATCTAAATCACTTATCAAATCACTGACGTCTGAGCTCACTGTAGATACCAAAATTGCCCGTGATGTCCCGGCTAAATACTGTCACATGTAGGCAAACAAAACAGACAACAAAAACGACACGCGGTTTCAAATGAATTAATTCTGAAGAATGTGGACTTGATTTCAGAGGAAAAATGTGCTGGAAAGTTTAAAAGTTTGACTTACCGATTTTGTTTTTGTACAAACTTCAAATACCTGCAGGTCAGATCTCACATTCTACAGCCGCACAGCGCCGGCAGTTGATGGGTAAGTAGTCTATGGTACATTAGATCTACGTTCTCTTTACGCCTCTCAGTCTCCTGAGGATGGCTACCTCATAGTTGCTGGAGAGAATCCTTGTGTGCCGATGGCTCCTTGTAGAAATGTCCTGACTGAATGAAATAAATAGAGACCGAGATAAAAGCTTGCATTGAAACCAATGCTTTGTGAAATCGGGTGTTTCACATTCACGGACAAAATCGAATTTTCAACGTTCATGTGTTAAGGAGTACAAAATAATCATATCAGAAAAGACTGAACTCAATCTCACCAGCTTGATGGCAAACTAAGATATAACTCACTTATAGTGATTATCCTTCTAAACATGCAACACAACAAACACTGACAGCCCTGTGCATCCATTAATATT
Organism: Peronia peronii; assembly: GCA_039654565.1. Lineage (NCBI taxonomy): Eukaryota > Metazoa > Mollusca > Gastropoda > Systellommatophora > Onchidiidae > Peronia > Peronia peronii. Next base: position 5,221 of record JBCEWB010078386.1, on the reverse strand, counting down.
GTTCACCGTTTCATAGAGTGTTTCTTTCTTTCTTTTTTGTTTGTTTTTTTTTTTTATTCTTTTGTTTTGTTTTGTTGTTGTTGCATGACTAAAATCATTTTGAATATGTCAACTACTTATGCATGCATGTGACTATGATAATCATTTTCAAAATGTCTATGTAAAATTATATCAATGAAAAATTCAATTGAGACCACGAATAAGGACACTCATGAACATTGCATCCAATGGTGTAATTGTTCATTAATCCTATAAATCATCACTTTGAAAATATTTTATGCCACAGGTACATGAAAGACACAGTGTAATACTTATAGCATAAATTATTACAATATATTATCCTAGTAGTCCGTTCATAGGAGATATCCAATTTCGCAGAATATTTCTCACGTGTAACAAGAGCGGCACAATAAAATGCAAACAGCTGTCTTTTTAATTTTTAATCTTATTTTTTCTTCGCAGTGCTTATAGGCCCATACAGGGCCAGAACGGTTTAGGTACCTTAGGCCTTATTGGCTCCATTTCCTGAAGTTGAATAGCGCACGCGAAAAGGATCCGCCTGTCGATCCAAACCTACTGTGTGCAGTGCCAGGCTTGCGACCATTCCTGGACAAAATTGTCCTAATCACCATAGTTCTGTCTAGAATTGAATGAAGTCCTCATTTGAGAAAAACCCCACTAAGACTTGACCTGTCTCAAAACTTCGATCTCACGGATTTCCTTTTTTTTTTTTTTTTAGGCCAGGTCAATACCTGGGTTTAGACTAAATCCATGTCAAACATGGATGTGAGAAAAGTTGCAAACTTGAGATCATGCTTTTTTTCTTTTTTTTTTTGTTTACAATAGCCAATTAGAATTTTTTAAAAAATAAGCTTTATAGATCTAATTAATTGCTCATTTGGGCCACTAAGGCTAGGCTCAGTCTGACTCGCCACGTGGTCAGATACGTGAGAGCGAAAATCGCAATGTTAACAGAAGCACAACATACCTTGTCCTATCAATTGAAATACACCCGAAGATCTTCAGTCTATCCTCTTACCCTATCTCGCATTGCTTTCACACTCATAAACAAAAAAACTACATATCCGTGTGTGAACTCTTCACAACACAGCGTGTTCCACAATGTCAAAACAAATGATGTGTGTCACGTGAAAAGCTCAAGGTTAAGAAAATCACTATGTGATTCCTCACTAGTCGAGTCCATTGATATAACCACTTGCTGACAAAACTTCCCAAATTACATGAGTAAAATATAACATTTGTTCCGATCAAGCGAACGGCTGGAAATCTTCGTCTAGTTTTAATAGAGGGTACAAACACTCCAAATTGTTTACTGCCATTGACATGGGGGGGGGGGGGGGGGGCTGAACGGGAACGGTACCAATTTCTTGTCTGATCTCGTGACGGAACGGTAATAACAAGAGAGTGTTCTTTTTTTTTTTTTTAAACAGGGGGTACAAACACTCCGACGAGGATTTCCAAGTTTTTGCTTAGCCCAATATGAACTATTATTAACTCACTGTATGGTCCAAACTTCATCCAGTCAAACTGTCAAGTCACACCCTAGGCCTGAAAATCTCTGCTGGAGGTTAGAACTGCCACCCCATTTGAGAATGACAAGTGGAGAGTCTGAGGACTCTGATGTCAGTGCTGCTTGGCATGAAGACATTGAAAATGGTAGACAACCAGCCAGAGATATTTGCTACATTGAGGTCTAAGTGCATATTGTATGTCCGACCACTATGCTGAGTCCTGGTTTATCTGTAACTGGAAAAAGAAAAATGTAATAACACACACAAAATAAAATTATGAAACACCTGAAGATTAAGCAAAATATAATTCCTGAGACTAGCATGACCTACTACCTGGCTAAAGCATCACTCATAGAAAGATGGATGGCAGGGATTGTAACATCTTTTCTGATGTTCAAACAGTAATATATAGAAATCATGTGACCTGTTATTTACTGAGACAGAAAAGAGCATCAGTGACAGGAATATTTTTAGAATATACATCTGTTAATGTTTGACAGACTCACCAAGCCGTTCCATTACTCAAGCTGGCGGCCTGTCAACCACGTGGAGCGGACCCTCGGTCCTATTCACACAGGATGAATTCGGAAATGTGGAGGAGGGTGTGAACACATTTGGAACATACATAGCACAAGATATAAATGACATTAACTTGAGCCACTTGTGGGTAAGAAAAAGAAAAATATAAATGAAAAAAAAATGGTATCATGGTGTGATGTGTAATCAGTTGACAAAAACTCCCTGTCTTTTTGTCTTGGCCTCAACTTTAAGATGGCGAAACCTTTCACGTGGGTCTCGCATCTCACCAGCTTTGCAGTCCGTATCTTCTCAGAGAACGGGAAAGACCTAAGACTGGCAACTGTCCAATTAATTTCTTAGCAAAAAAAAAAAAAAAAGAAAAGAAAACTTATTATAAAACCGGTACTAAGACTATCGAATTGCTACCAGTTGGTTCTGTGGGTCACTTCCCTCGTCCAGCTTTGTCTGTCCTTGCCGCTAGAAGGTCGTGAGTAAACTGACTGCACTCACTCAGCTCCTCGTGGTGAACTGTGTGATCAATGTATGGGCGATGGTGTAACACGTGATTTCAAGGAGATGTTGAATGAAAAACAGCTACGACATACAAAAATGTTCCCTGTCTCCCCTCCCCCCCTCCCCCACCCCCCCCCAAAACCTTCTCATTCTCCCACTCCTCCCCCTCTCCTCAAAAACCTCAGTCCGCAAGTGTGTCGTCTCATATTTAATGTGAAAATTTACAAAAGAACCATTTGTGTTTCTGTCATTGTGTACCATTCAAAGGAAAATAGAAAGAGAGAAAAGAATAATAAAAGCACTAAACAAGTACAGTATCAGCAGGTGTGGGAGCAGTTGCAGACTTTAAGTGCAAAAATTATTCAAGTCAGTTCTGACAGATTTCATCGCGACAAAATGTGCCCCAGCGGGGGTGCGGGGTTTACAAGTAGGTTCTTTGCTCCCACCTGCAGGCGGTGAAAGCCCGCCGTCGGTGGGATGCCTCCCATGAAATACCATTCTCGACGTTCCAGGGATGACATTTTTTCTCTCTCTCCTTTCTCCTGTCTTCTGTTCCATTCTCTTTCCTCTCTTCTTCTTGACCTGTAACCGTATCTTACCGTTGGGTACAATATAGCTATAGCTGTGCTGATGTGACATAAAACCCAACACAAACAAACATCGCAAAAAAGGAGGAATTTTTTCCTGAAATTATAGACTATTCCAGTTGCTCCAATGTCACAAGATGTTTAGAAACTTGCATCTTAAATTTTGACTGTCAGTCTCTCTTTTCCCTCTCGCTTTCTCTCTTTCTCTCTCTTCTCTCTCTGTCTTTCTCTCTCTCTCTCTCTTTAATGGTTTCTCGACCTTGGTTCCAATTACCTGAAATGTGACTTGGCTAGTTTTCAATTGGGGGGGGGGGGGGGGCTCCCCTTCCCCCTTTGGGAACCCCTTTAGGCCAAAGGTTTTCC
>JBCEWB010078375.1:0-12947 GCA_039654565.1 Peronia peronii | reverse complement strand
TATCTATCTATCTATCTATCTATCTATCTATCTATCTATCTATCTATCTATCTATCTATCTATCTATCTCTTTGTTTATCTATCTATCTGTCTATTGTTAATATGCAGGCCTATGTCTGTCTATCCTTCTGTCTGACTATAGCTATTTCTATTTTTCGTATTAAGTGTATAAACTGCTAACATAAGACGTGGTATATATTAATAGGTTCATGACTATTTTCTTAGCCAAAATCAAGCTACTATTTGAAAACATCTTTTAAACTAAAAGTGGAGTGGATGCGCGAAAGTTACTAAGTGATCAGATTCAAGAAGTTAGAAAAATGGAGTTTTTCTTGATATCCACTGTGCTTTGACATCGACGAGACTAGACTTCTGACGTAGTTTTGTTGTTGCTTTGATTTAATTGTATTCTTGTTGATTTACAGGACAATAAAGGAATAGATAGTAAAAAGCTAGTCTTGTAGATATGACAAAGCGCAAAACATTAAACAGAATTTAAAAAAAAAAAAAAAACGATCTAGTGCCATAATATGCATTTCCGCTTTTCAAATGTTGTATTCCACCCAGCTACTGGAAATTTGTGTATACTTAACCAGATGTTGTACCCAACTATTACAACCGATACTCACCACAACCGTAAGATGTAGTCTATGTTGAGAGCCAACATGCCCAAGGTGGTGACAGATGGGATCAGGAAATCCGCGAACAAACGCATGGCGAAGAAAGCTGGGCAGTCTTGAATTGCCTCCCCGTGCCGCAAGCCTAAGTTGAGGAGCACCTGAAACCCGAGGGCGGAAACACCACAGTTTATTGCTACTACATGTGACATAAAGTACTCAAGCCAAGTTTCCTGTTTCTTATTTATATGTACGTACGCTGTATGTTCATTTATTGTAGAGAAGTGCAGTAAGGATAGGGTGAACCCTCTATGATCGTTCTCAAGCCAAGATTTATACATCTTCTTTCGTTTTTGGATATATGTACAGTATCTATTCATTAATGGCAGAGATCTACGATAAGGACAGATTTATCTTCTGCGAAGTTCTAAGACCTGCAGGATTATAAGTAGGAATAAGTAGTGTGAGTGTATGTGTGGAAAGAGAAGGGGGTCGGGGGAAGCGGAAAAAGGGAGGGCAAAGAGTTATGTGAGGTAAATGCAAATGCGAGTATTCTCTCAAAAGATATACAAGCTTGAGTACATAGAAAAAGAAAGATGGAACGGATGGTCAGTCAAGCAGACGTACAGATATGCGAACAACTGGAGATAAGTAAATAACCATCAGAGTAATTTTACTTATAGATCGCTATTGTTAAAAAGCTCAATGTCTGGTGGGGTGTTTTTCTATAATTAATTTGTTTGGTCAGGAGATGAGAGCATGGCAAGATGAAACATAACATAATATTATCATATCTTCTACAGGAAAAAAAAAGAAGAACAAGGAAAAAAAACTGAACTTGCCTCTTCACCTAGCAACAATATAGCTCATAGGCCAGAGATACAATAAATGAAGTTATGTGAGTTAGGATAAGTATTACTTATATGAAACAGTATGCACTAAAATGATGGGTATGTAAAGACATGTTTCGTCTGGGGGGTTTCTCGATATAGGCAAGATAGGCAAGAGAGAGAGAGAGAGAGAGAGAGAGAGATGTAGCACATAATCAAAAACCAATGTATCTATTGGTTAGGGTGAAGATAACAGGGTAGAGGTGCAGGTGGTAAGCATGAAAGTGCAAATGAATAAATGAATGAATAAATGAATGAATGTATGAAGAAAAGAATGTGCTTACCGGCAGCACGAAGACGCCCATGAGTAAATCACCTAGACAGACGCTGATAATGAGGATATGGCGAGAGCTCGACTTCATCGTCTTGGACACCAAGATAACCACTACGATAAAAGCGTTGATGAGGATGATAAGGATAATGAAGATGATGTATAAGGCCGCCAAGCGGCTCTGCTCAACGTAGCCACTGGCCACCACATAGCGACGCTCTCGACTCAAGGCCATGCTGAGGTCAAGGTCGTGACCCTTGTCCATTGACCTAGGGTCAACACCGAGCAATTTAGTCATGTCCTCCATCTGAAAAAGAAGAGGGCATTAGTTTGCGTATAGCAGGAGATTAGACAAAGAAATAATTGGTCCAATATGTCAAAATCATCATGCTAGATGTAGTCTGGGAAATAGAGCAGTCGGAGTCCATCTTGCCAGTATAGGGATTCTAGTCATTAAAATACAAAACAACACAACAACAACCACAACAACGACAACAACAACACCAACAAATCGTTTAGTGAAGATACTAGACCAGACTGAATACCCAATATAGCCGGTTGCACTATATTCGTTTTACTTGAATTGAAAAATCTTAACTGTATTTGTAAGGAAGTTTTTCTTGTCTTCCTATTTTTAGGGCACTTGGCGCATCCTGAAATATGTTTTCTGCTAAAAACAAAAATTCGATTTTGAGTTTTTGTTTTCTGTTAGAAATTATACCTTTTCTGAGTATAAAATTAGTATCAAAAAGTGGATAAGGCCGTTTTAACGTGTTTGGTCAGTGATCATTCAACACATAACCTAGCCAATCGTCAACCAGGATTTGTTTCCCTCTGGTTGCATTATGCAGTGGTAAATCGTTAATATTCCACTGGGTACAAACAAAAAATGTATAAAACACTTGATTATGACCTGTTCTAGCAATATATTGAGTCCCAATGCCAGGGATGAACATTGGGTGACCCTCTGAGGCGAAATAACCTTGCCATCAAGCAGAAAATCAGTGAAAGCTTTCACCAAGTGCTCTATCTAGTATGAACATCCATCTCCTAGAAAGAGTGAAATTCTCTTTTGTTTCTGCTACACTTTAGTGCTGTCTGTCACAGAAAAGGTCAAGACTCTTAGGTTTGGACAGAGAAAGATATGAGAGTCCCTTATAGTTCGTCATGAATCCGGGAGTGGCCCTATGGGAATCCTTATGGTAATGAGGCAATATTCGAAAAAAATATATATAAACAGAAAGCCAGGAAAGGGCTTTAAAAAAAAAGACAGAGGACATGGAGAAAACGCTAGTAAATGAGAAAAAATATTGTTCTGAGGCTGAATAAAAAACTCTCCATATCAACTCTATCTTTAAAAAAAAAAAATTAAACGCGTTTTTCTCAATACCCGAATTTTTATACCCTTTGCTAACTAGTTTTTTAATTCTGGACCGATTCTGATCATATTTGGCATATACCATTTTCACAACAAAACCAAGCACGCCATTCTGTTTGGCCTTCTTTGATAAAATGCTTTTTTTCATCAGAGTTTAATTATTTCCCAAATATTCAAATATAACTTTACACATTAAAAGACAGCCTGTCTCATCACTTCACTCTCTAGAAACAGCATTTATTTCACTCTGTATTTTGAGTGAGATCGCAAAATTAAATTCAGTTTCTGAGAACATCGTTTCCAGGGAGGAAAAAAAAGTTAAATTACACTAATACTGTTCAGATCAGTTTGAAAAACATTAACGTCGCAACAGCAGAACTAAATCCGAGAAGCCTTATTCTAGACAATCTGAAATAGGAAATTCTTGTTCAGACGCACTTGTTTATAATTAGAAATGAATAAGGTAGGTATAGAAATGTATGTGTGTAAGAAAAATATTAACTAGGAAAATAAAGAATGAGTGCTTGTGGGTAGGAATTATGAAGGAACTTAAGGAAATGGTTACAAGAAACAAAAGGTGGGGAATAGGGCCACTATGGCAATTAATTTATTGAAAAGAAACATATTCTAGTTCTCTCAGATTGTTATACATTTCTTCTGATGTAGCATTTCTCCATTAGTAAAACAAGAGGTTCAGAGCGTCGGTTACTGGTCAGGCAAATTTTGTACCCTGCATTTTTTCTCGTTCAAGAACAGCACTAGATTGAAAAATCTGCTACAAATAATAGTATGCAAATGACCGCGCAGTGGTTTCATGAACTCAAATTTAAACCTTAACTGTAACATGGAAGAAACGTAGCACATAATAATAGTGGTACTGGTTTTCTAAAATAACCCTTATTGAATGCCACGGTATTGGAAGCTATTCCTAGACATAGGTAAAAAAAAAGCAACACTGACTTACAATATCATTACAAAAACAAAGACAGATAAAAGAAAATCGAAGGAGATCATAGCCCTCATGGAACAATTTAGAGTAAAATTAAACATTTAGAGAATTACATAACAAACAAATAATCGTGCGATCTCAAATACTTATTTGCTTGCATCTTGGAATGTGTGTGTGTGTGCATATGTGTGTGTGAATGAGTATGTGTGCGTGAGACTGTGTGTACGTTTTCCGGGCCAAAAAGCACGACTAGCGATATTCTCAATCACTGTTCCCATCTCCACTTTGAGCGAGGCCAGTGGAAAGGTTATGTAAGATGTGAAGTTCCCGCTAACTTCAGCAGTGGAAGCGAGAGAGCAACATCCGCAGGGCATTCCAATGTGCTACGAGTTGTAAGCGACGTGATGCGTACTCGCCTTTATGATATGAATGTGCAGTATGCTCAATGAAACACTCCCATACAACTGTGCTTAAAATGCCGTTATAGTTACATGTTCTGTTATTGAATCAGATTCCAGTTATTCGTGAATAATGTTTGTAAATGCTCTCTTTGCGTGAGTATACGTATGTGTGTGCGTGTTGTTGTTGTGACTGTTGTTTTCTTCTTCTTCTTTTTTTTTTTTTTAAATTTTCCGTATAACTGTTGATATCAAATGGACGATAAAAGAGGACATGAGTGGACATCAGACGGGGAACCAGCTTTACCATAACCTAATCCAGATCAGAGACCAAAACAGATGGAAGGATTTGTCAAAAACAAAGCAAAACGAAACCAAAAGGTCCCGAGTGATGCTGGGACGACCCAAAGGCTTACGGAACCCGTAATGGTAGGCTGTGATATGAAAAAAAAGTGAAACTGTCAAAGCAAATGAAATTAAACAAATGAATTAGTACTTTCCTCCTCCCTAAAAACATGTCACTTGAAAACATGCCCGCAAGGGCACACACCATGACAAGACTGGTCAAAATCAGTGCTTAGTCATTTTATTTCCTAAATTTCAGTGGCCCAAACTCAAATGTGGGAAATTGCGAGGAGTGGAAACAGAAATCAATTCTTTGGCATGCTGGGGAATTCAATCAAATGGAGAAGAATTCAATTTTCAGTTAAATAGAATTCATAAAAACGTGATATTTGCCACGCATTTCAAGACTTATACTGAGTTTCATCGAGACAGTTATGATTTTACAAATGTTTAAAAATACTCAAGCTTGCTTTGGAGGCAGAATGTTCAAAGTTTAATTTTTAATTTGACAGCTGTTCACTACAGAGCCCTACAGGAATGTTCGCAACCTTGGATTTCTTACACTATCTTTCCTGTTGTCGGTGAGTGACTTCACCTTTGGTTTTTTACTCATCTGCTCTGCCTGCCTCTCTGAACTGGGCCAGGCTGAGGGGTGGAATGTAGAAATAAAACTAAAAATAGATTCGCACGTGCATAGTGGAGGTTAACGGGTTGAAGAAAAGTGGGGTTGGGGAGGAGTGGAAGCCAGAGAGAGAAGTAGGAAGGGGCCGTTGTATGTGTGTGTGTTTTGTGTGTGTATGTGTGTATATGTGTGTATGCCTGTGGGTATGTGTGTGTGTGGGCGTGTGTGTGAATCTTATCGGAGAGGGTTGAGATATCTCTCACTGCCGATAGCAAAGCGCCGATAGCTGTCCAGGACAGGAAAATAAGGGAGGCGAGAGCGAGGGATGAGTAAAAGAGACTGAAGTTTAAAGACAGGTTTGGCTCTGCAGTGTTTGGTAAACAGAAGAATAAGACTCTCTGTCACGGACATATCTTCTCATCGAACGTTTGTTTATAGAGCGCCAATGACTGACAGGCACTCTCAAACCTTCCGGAGGGACGGTATATCCCTCAGAACCCGCCACAGATTTTGAAACAAAATGATGCCATGTTAATGCTATTTCAAGTCAATGACGGATTTTTAAAACCTGAAATAAAGTCAGCTTCAAAGATTGCTCACTGATTGTTACCAAGAGTCTGTAATAATTTCCTCATGTTTCCCCTGCTTTTCTGTGCTTTGATGCTAATCTTTCTATATATCACATATGACACACTGGAATGTAAAGGTTTAATGACTAAATAAAATGGACAGGCAGTTGAAGATGAGCATCTGATTCTCTAGGCCTCTTTGGACTGACGTGTTTAGTTGTAGTGAAAATCGACTGTAATCCTTAAGTCTGAGGATCTATGTACTTTCATTGATGCGCCCATTTATGTTCAGAGCATAGAATATGATAAACTTTTTTTTTTTTATTCCTGAGCGGAAATTCCGTTCACAGTTCATCAGACTGGATAATATATTACATAAATATGGGCCAAACACACAGGAAACTAAAATACTACGAATAGCATCAGAACATAGGAAACTAAAGAAATACGGTTGCAGCTGGAAGTCATTTTGGAAACAACTGGGCGGAGATGATTTTAGCCATTACCATTGAATTCAGCATGGTCAAATTAGAAGAAAACAGAAAAAAAGTTGAAATCACTTACGATTGCTATGACAAGGGCCATCATCTTGACTTTTGCTACCGGATATTGCTGTAAATGTGTTATACAGGATTCCAAATTCTTTAAATGATTTGCTTAAAATTTTACAAAACAAACTCTTTAATTTAATATCTAAAAATGATCACAATAGATTTTTGATAATTGGTTCAGTTTCTTTCTTTTTTTTTTTTTTTTTTTTTTACATTTTTTAAAAATCTGTGTAAAAAATCATGAAAATTTGACAGCAAAATTTCCAAATTTCTCTTTAAAAAATTGAAAAGTTGTTGAACATTTCCTCCGATGATTTTGGGGTATTGTTTTTTCTGTATTCTTGCCAAATTCGATTGCAATTGCTTGAGAAATAAACAAAAAAAAAAAGTAGATTGCGTTTTAAAATTCGTTCTGGAAAAACTCATTTAAATAAAAACGCATTAAATATTTTTCAACGAGAAAATTACTGTTGATCAAGCTTTTAACCTCAAAACATGTTTCACATACTAGAGTTCATGACCACTGTGCCTTATTTTATAATTTTCTGGGCCTCTGATGACATATTTATCAATTTTTGCTCCTTCACCCTTATCAGTGAAAGGGCTCCGGTAGAATCGCTTCTACAAGGCTGTTATGTCTTCGTCGATCAAAACTAAGAGTGTTTGACCCTTGCTACAACAGATAGTGCAAAAACAGAAATAGGGTACGTTCTTCTCCTACTAAGCCGTGGGAAGTTCATTCTAGAAGACTTGGTAAAAGCTTTCGCTGATACTCGGCATGGACAGCATTTCATTGGGGTTCCAGACCCTGGTGGAGGAGATCATAATCAAGCGTCTTTTATGAATCATTTATCCATTGCCAGCTAAATATTGATCTACCATTTTCTGTAGAGCAACCGACTGAGCCAAGGCCAGGATGGCAGTAGGCCGGTCAACCTTTCAATAACTACCCTTTCAGCAGCTTAGAAATGATCTATCCACTTCTTCATACATTTTGATATTCAGCAACGGCAGAAGTTTGAAGAGAAACAAAAGCCCGAAATCAAATTTTGGTGTTATTGTTGTTGTTGTTGTTGTTGAAAGCAAAACCAGATGTCAGAACCAGCCCCCCAAATCTCCTCGGAAGTGGGATTTGTCCCAATCTTGGCATTTGCTTTGTTAACATGCAATAGGAACAACAAGCCCGTCTGAACTTTGACAAGCAGCTCTTAAAAATCTATACTGGCTTTTGTTGTACGGCCATGACTCAGTTAAGATTTAGATCTAATAAGCTTCCAGCTGAAGGAGAAAACAAAACAAACAAAACCAACCAATACAAAACAGGTGTGCCGGTGTCACTGGCGTTATCGCATAAGCTGAACCGATAGCGAGTTGCCATTAATTAGAGCAGTAATGAAAACCCATTAGTTAGGCAGTGTAAATTTGGCATAAGAACAAAAGAAAGCAGTGATACTATTTTTGACAGTTCTCACCCACTTAACCAATATAAATCTGGCGTATACCAATCCAGCTCTCACTTGGACCTAGCCCCAGGCATTTATCGGTACTATAAGCATCCAAACCCAGCCCTATTTCCCAGTAAAGTGCACTCATTCTGTGAGAGAATGCAGCCGCACAGTGTTCAGGTAGTGAATTTGACCTAGGGAACACTCGAGGAGTGGAAATTGATATAGTGCTAAGTTGACAATTTCCTTTTTGTCATATTGTTGTTATTATTATGCTCCCTGTCATATTAAGAACACTGGCCTTGAGTTTCACTAGCTTCGCTGTCCTACATAAGAAAGCTTAAATACACATAAAAATACATCTAAAGCCTCAGGCAAAATAACAGGGGGTGAAATGAAAAACTTCATGTTTCTCGTGTGATCACTTAATATCGTTTACATTCACTGCTCACTTGGAGATTGGGCTGCATTGGATACAGAATCCTCTCCCATCTCAAACCACAGAACTCAGCAATTGCAGAGGTCAAGAGCTACTTTACACAGAGGTCTTTCTCAGCTTCTCCTCTATCTTGAGTGAATGAGACTGAATGTCACGGGGCAGGCAACGCCTGATGCAATCGTTACTCTGAACTACCTTGACTAAAACGCTTATTTCATCAGTTTATTGTTTCCCTGCTTATTCAAACTATAACTTTCTACCTGAAAGACAACCTATTGCATCAGTACATTCTTTTTAAAGTATTTTTTTCGCTTTGTGTTTAAAAAGAGATAACAGAAGTAAATATCAGTTTTCCGGAAACAGATTTTTCAGGGAGAAGACATTTTGTCAGAGCACACTAATAGTCACGGACTCACCGAATGGGAATTGCAAGGTACAGAGAACTGAAGAGCCACCATGCAGAAACCTGAGTATCAGATCTGGACTACAGTTAAACGTGTCCGGCTGATTTGAAGAACTTGCTCCTCCTAGATGTCGGAGACTATAGGACAGTGGAAGTGGCGGTAGCCTTTTGAACGGAGAAAACAGGGATTGCTCAACCCTCTCCTAGCTCTCTCCACTCTGTGATTAACGTAACCGCCATCATTGACCCATGGAACACCAATATTTTTGTTTAGCGTTTTCAATTGTTTGCTATTCAGAGAGAGTGTACCTCGAATATTGAAAGAGAGAAAGAAACACAATGGGTAAAAAGAGTGAGACAGCAAGATACACAGAGATTAGAGTAACAAAGAATAAGGAAGGCGATAAATAATAGATATAGAACTAGAAACAAACAAACAAACACACACATACACGCAAACACTGAGACAATAACAACAACCCACAGGGATCAGAGAAAGAGAGAGAGAGAGAGAGAGAGTCAGATCGCCCTGACCTAGCTATTAGAAAATATCATAAAATCTCAGCAAAATCGAAAATATGAAGACTTCAAAAGGCGTTTGATCATCATGCCTGTTATGTCCTGCCATAATAAAAGAGCAACGCAAACTTTCATACTAGAAGAACAAGGCGAGTATGAGCAATCCTTATAACCTTATGGCCCATTAATTACATTTCGCATTGCAGAGTCGTTGCATCGACCATACAAAACTCCCAGCTTTCCCGAACCTACCTCCTCCTTTTTAGTCTGTTTACATCCAGGCGTTACCGTATCACAAGGAAGAAACCAGGCCAGGCGCATCTGTCTCTCATCAACAATAACAATTACGGCATCCTGAGACCTTTTGTGCCCATCTAGTGTTAAGTATAAGGCGCCCAACGTCTCAAAGGAACTGGTATTTCCATTGGCGTTTCATCATCATCCAATCCCTGCTTTCCCCCTTTGTTTATGATCGGGTCGGCAGGGCAGAATGCTTGAAGTTCAAAGCACTAGGGTGTATTATATTAACTTACTTTGAGAAATCGCCTTTTTTTTTTTATCATAGTTCAATAGCATTCTTTCCCCATCAATTACAAATGAATAACTATTGCATCATTACGTTCTTTAAAAACCGTATTTTGTTTCTATATATTGAGAGAGAGAATGGCAAAACTAAATCTTGATTTTCTCGAAAGAGATGTTTTGTAAGAAAAGGTGTTTTATCAAAGTATATTGGTTTAGATCTAGAACACGTGTACGCTGTCAGCTGAACTTCTCTGGTTCTTTGACACATAGCGATATTCATGACTAATCCATGGCTATGATCGGCTCACAATGCCAGCTTTTTATGTTATGGCATCTGATATTATAACAGCAACTTAATAAGTATTCTAGCACATTGGCAAATAATAATTTCGAAAATTTAATCAGTTTGTTTTCGAACGAGTGTAAAGAGCCATTTTTTTCAGCCAGCAAATTACTTCTCTTTGCCACACATATCACGGATATTAATGAGGTTGGAGAGAGAGGAAATAATGACGTTTATATCGTTTTTTAAAAAAATAACTGTGAAAAATTATCAGGATAAGACGAAAACATTTCCATCACATCATGAATTCTTCGCAAATATTTCACTGAGTATATTTCAAATAAAAAAAAAAAAAAAAGCAATCTGATGGGTTTCCTTTTCTTTCTTTACAAAACTTGTTTAGTAAAGGGAAGTAATCTGGCTGACTGAAAGAAAATGGCTTGATGTATTCTCTTTATGGTTCACCAGTTAGCTGTAAGAAGAGTTTACATAACACAGATTAAACGTTACACGTGAAAGACACCCTGACCTAGTGATGAAAAACGGACAAGAAGTGTAAATACGAAAGACAATCTGATCTAATTAGGAAACACAAGCAAAACGTAATAGGAGAGGCAGTTCTGACCTAGTGGATTTCCTCTCTGAAGATTGAAACATGGAGAGGCTGATTTAGTTGATATATTAAAATATATGAATTTATAGGAATAATGGTGGAACTTAATGTCTCAATCTTCAGAAAAAAAACTTGGGCTAAATGAAATGAAAATAGCATATGAACCATTTGTTTCAGTCAGCCACATTATTTCCATTTGCTAGGTTCAGGAATACCTCCTGAGAACCTTCTAAATTAACCATTGTAAAGAAGGTAAAAATCTTTTCTTTTTTTTTTTTTCAAACACATCAAACAAAAGTTATTGTGAGGAATAAAAAAAAATCATATTAAGAAAGAAAATATGTTCACACTAAATAATGACTTTCTCAGAATTTTTCGTTGCATATGTTTCAAATAAATAGAGACAAGATAAATTCATAACTGACAAATAAAACAGCATGTCTTAGAGGTTTTGTCTTTCACTTTTAGGCCGACTTTTTACTTTCACAAAAAGTTACAATCTCTCTTTCCGGTTTTGACACAAAAAAAATGACGTTCTGATTTTCTGAAAGCAAGCAGAGCAATGCCAGTCTCCTGATTCATGGACATCTCTTGAAACAGCGCACTTAGAAAGCCGGGAGTAGCGACCTGTTCATTTGGAGTTGCTAGGCAACGAGATTATCTATACACGTACTCGTCTTCCAAATAAATCAGGCGCCCTCTCGAAACCATGCCCGCCCCTGTCAAGATCTGTCGTGTGTGATTCAGACCAGAAGGGCGCTGAGACCAAGTGCTACAAACTGCGATACATACAACAGAATGCCAGAGAGTTTGTGAGAACTGCAGAAGAAAGCAGTAAAAAAAAAAATATGTTAACCAGGAAAAAAGTAGTAAAATAAAAATAATAAAAATGATAATAAATAATAAAAATAGTAGTAAGAACAATAATTCTTCTAACTGCTTCTAATCACAATTGACGATCCCTAGATATAAGTAATATAAGTACATCTACACATCCACTCGAGCATAGACTAAATCTTATCACGAATGGTGCCAAAACAAAACAGATTCAAGAGGATTTTTTTTTCAGTTTATTAAGAAAAGAAACTGATAATTGGACATGAATTTGTATAGGTAGATCTATTTAGCTAACTGGGGATATCCTGTAAGGAAATGTATAATTTGTGAAATATTCCTGAATGACATTTCCGATATAGACTAGTTCTAAATTTATGGAACTGCCATAAATTAATCAAGTAGGAAACTGTTCAGGAAAAATATTACAAATAAAATCCATTGTTAAAAAAGAAACACAGTGCATACCTGTAATCATATTGCTATTTCCATGCTTAGAGAAATGACTAAACTGAGTTCTTGACTACAACAAAAACAACAACAACAACAACAATAACAACAACAATAATAACAATGGCAATATAAAACATTATACAAGAAAAAGCTTGTATCCCGTTCTAGTACATACAGGATCACATGAGAAGCATCGTTTTTTCTTTAAGCCAATTAATGAACTTATGGAATTTAATACAGTTACGGTATATTTTACACCTTTCAATCGCTTGTGGGGGGGGGAGGGGGGGTGGGCGGCGGTTAATGTGATATTGGTCTTTGTTAAATACTTGAGGACTCCAGATAGAAGAAACGTTTAAACAAAACGGTCTTTGCCTTTACAATACCACAAACAGATAGGCAAAATAAATGTCTGCCTTCAACTCAAAAACAACAAGGACAACAAAATAATCCGGACGAAGAATGAGGAGAAGATGCGAGAATTATGCCTTACATGAAGGGCATCCTCCTCCCTTGATTATATTTATCATAAACCACCGACGGAGGAAAGAGCATACTAGGTTGGAAAAAACAAAAAAAAAACGACGTGGCGGATTTATGACAGCAATGTTATCTCTGTGGCTGAGAAATTCGATATGTACATATTAAATCCCCGAAACCTTTCTGTGTAATTCAGAAATACCTCTGTATAATACGTTTCCACAGAGTGATATTTATATAGATGTCCATACATTGACACATACACACACGCAGACAGATATACACACATGCATACATACATACATACATACATACATACATACATACATACATACATACATGCATACATACATACATACATAC
>JBCEWB010078353.1:0-12947 GCA_039654565.1 Peronia peronii | reverse complement strand
GTGATTATTATGAAAATGCTTAATATTTAAAACTAACGATAATACAAATTCATTACGCTCATTTCACATTTTATGGCCGCATGTTAAAGTAGATCTAGATATCTAGATCTAGATCTGCTGATTTGCAAAAAAAAAAAGCCCATCAACCGATCAAGAGTTTAGATCTCACTACATCTAGATCTCGATGTGGCCTAGGACAAAATTATTATTATGCTTAAAAAAAAAATCGCCTAGATGCTAAAATGCAATGCTTATCAGTATCATAAATGAATGAACGAATAGACATTTTATGCAACTTAGATGTAAGTCTGGATCAAATGCGGCGAGAGACAGAAAATAATGAGGAGGAAAGGATATCAGAGTCACAAGTGGGATATAGATCTAGATCTATGTACGTGTGAATCACCAAAATGAATAGTAGACAGGGACCCGCCTATTCCGTAGAAATTCTTGCAAAAACAAAATGTTCTTCACCCTGAAATTAGCTTTTTGCCTTTCGCCATCATTGAACGCAAGCGAGTACAGGCTCGATATCTGCCCCTCTTCTAAAAATGGACGCACAAAATTTCCGGGAGATGGGCTTAATCAAGACTCTACTATTAAGATGAATTTCCAGTTTCAATGTTTCAAACTGAGTTCATTTATTTAACTAAAGATGATTTTACCAAGAAGTTTGTGAAAGGTTGACATCATGAATAGTTTCCTGATTATTTACTGTGTATAAACAGAATCAAGATTACTGGTGTTTTGGTTACTTTTTAGAGCCACTGAAGAGAATTACTGATCACAAAAGCTATCAACATTATGAAAGTGTTGGTATCGTTTGAATTACTGTCTTGGTACTCACAGTTCAAATACGAGATTCTGAGTCAGGGACATGAGTAACTATAGCGATGTAAACTGCTGACATTATTTTTTCATTTATTTAGTTTGATCATATTTCTTCTTTAAAACCTGTTTTCATTGTCTTTTTTTTTTTTGTTGTTTTTCGGTTTAGAAACACAGGCACAAAGACAAAGATAACAAACATGACAAGAAAAGAAAAGATTCAACCTCATCTTCAGCATCAAAGAAGAATTTGCCGACTCCATCTGCGTCATCATCACTGTCATCATCATCATCTTCCAGGAAGACCATTGAGCAGCTGAGGGCCGAGCGAGTGGCTCGAGAGAGGCAGGAGAAGATGAGAACTCAGAGTTTGCTGAATCAGAATGTGAAAGAAAAGGAAGGCGACAAGAGGAAGGAGAAGAGTGACTCAAGTGAGGATGATGAGATAGAAGAAGAGAGAAGAGGTGTGAAGAGACGTTACAATTCCCAGTATAACCCAGATTTTGTGAGGCAGCCAAAAAGCAAGAAAAGTGAGGATTTTCACAGATCTAGAGAATTTAACTACAGAAATAATGCAAGGTAAATGCTGACCTCAGAGGATGTCTGTAAAAGTTCCCTGTCCCATTCTTGAACTGTTTTCACTCATGTATTGTAGTGACAGCTGAGTTTAAAGTTGACGATGTAGATATGCAACGAGAGAAATGCCACATGTGGACAAATATAAGTTGTCTTAGTGTTAGAGATATGTGTCTCATCCACATTGACCTTACAACATATGTCATTTTATGAGCATAGATTAGGACTGCTGTCATTCATAATTCTTGAGACAAATTTTGCCTGAAAATTGGTCCAGGAGACTTCGTTATCAAAGCATCTTGTAGATTCCAGATTCATGTAAGCACTTCAGATGGAGCCAGGAAATTAAACTGTTTATGAAAAAAAAAGTGTATATTGTACATACATATATATATACAGTCGAGTCCACTTAAATCGAATTTGCCGGGACCACCCAAATGGGTTCGATTTAAGAGAGTTCGTCTTCCAGGTTTTTTTGTAACAAGGGAAACAACTCTCGAATGACCTGTGGGGCAAGTTTTTATTAGTGGATTATTTCCCTTTATATAATAATCGGGCGTGGGCTCCCCTTTATACAGTGTATTAAATTCGTCCACTCCTTTTATTGAATTTTAACCCTATTAAGGGCTAATTTAAAAGAGAAGAGAAAAGTAGAGGCAGAAAGGTGTTATGGTGTTTAGTCCTGGAGAAAGACTGTATACAATTAAGTTTTAGCCCTGAGAAGGGCTGTTGAGTAAGGTTTAGCCCTGAAGAGGGCTGTTAATAAAGGTTTAGCCCTGAAAAGGGCTATTGTTAATAAAGGTTTAGCCCTGAAAAGGACTATTGTTAATAAAGGTTTAGCCCTGAAAAGGGCTACGAATAAACTTTTAGTCCTAAAATGGACTGCTAATAAAGTTTTAGCCCTGAAAAGGGCTGTTGGTGAAGGGCCGGCTCTAGACTCTTTTGAAGAAATCTGTGATCGATTTCTGTTTAGTCCTCTGGCTTATGGGTGCCTCAAGCTTAAACTCAAAGCAACAGGCATTGTCAAGGAGCTCTTCTGCTGCTTTTGTGTGTATTTCTTCAAAGTTTGAACAGCTGCTCTGGCTTCTGTGGAGTGGTGAGTATCACTCTCAGTTCCTCCTCTTCTTTAGAGTCCTCTTTCGCTTCTGTGACATCTGTTGCTATTTCTGCCAATGTAGACTCAGCCGCTGTTTGTAAATCTAAATCGACTGACATGAAGGCATCCAGGGTGGCTTCGACAGGCATAATGTCCTTTATTTGGTCAAATAGGCTGCGAAGCTGGGAATCTGCTCTGCTTGACTGAGTTGTGTCCGAGTCTTCCTTCTCAGGAGGGGGAGTGGCATCTGCCACTTGACTTAGTCGAAAGCCAGCATGACGGAAACAGTTATGAATTACTGTTGCAGGGACCAGATCCCAAGACTTCCTCATAATGTACAGGGCGTCAAGGACAGAAATTGTGAAATTGGCCTGGTCCCCGGTGTTAATATGAACTAGATATCTTTGAACAACTGCCTTCCTATAGTGCCCCTTGAATGTATTGATGGTGCCTTGGTCACAAGGCTGGAGTTTGCTGGTCACATTTGGAGCAAAAACACAAGTTTTATGGCTTGAAGGTTGGCAACTTGAGACTGGGCGGGGCAGTTGTTAATGACCTGGCCACAGATCTTCCCTGTAGAAGAAATCTACAGTCAAGTTTCCGCAGTCCAAGCCTTGCTGTGAGGTTTACCTGTCTTCCCGATCACCATCAGCGGCAACTTCTCTGACCCCGACATATTCGCCACAACAAGGACAATCAGCCGATCCTTCACCCTCTTTCTGCCTGAGCATTCTCATCCTTAAAGTCGAAGGTCTTGTCGGGTAGACACTTGAAAAACAGGCCTGTCTCATCTGCATTAAAAATATCGTCAGGCTAGTATTCTTGCAGTACATTTTGCAGGGTGGTGCTACACCAGTCATTGATGACATGTTGGTTTACTGTGGCTGCCTCTCCACAAATTGTCTTGTACACAATGCCGTGTCTTTAAAACGATCAAGCCAGCCTGCTCTCGCTGTGAACTCTATACCCATCTCTTTGCCAAGCTGTTCAGCCTTCTCTTTTAAGACTGGTCCACTGATCCAGGCATTCATAGCTCTGGCTTGTTTAAACCAGATGAGGAGGCCTTCGTCAGTATCTTCAACTTTGCTGAGTGGAATCCTCTTCTTGTTGAGATCAAAAGATGAGGAGGTGCCGCTTTTTCCACTTGTTCCCGATTTTTTAAGATGGTCAATAGTGTATCTGGGGGAATACCATACTTTTCAGCTATGGCCTTCTTGGACATCACACCTCGGTCTATTTCTTGCAGCATTTTCATTTTCAATTCAATGGAAAGAGCCATCTTCTTTCTCTTCAGTGGGTTAGAGAAAGCCATTTTGTAGATCTAGTCTATAAAGCTAGTCAACCGCATGCAAAGGAGCGATCACGATGTAGAAACTGACTAGATTTATATCGTCATGGTACTAGAACTAAGAAGACAGTGATTGTAACACATGTGCAACACCTTTATAGGGTTGCCTACACACGCAGTATCGTAACAGTACCGTACATGCATGTGTTTGACTGTGTCTACCTGTATTGTAGTGTAAAGCTCTGCGAGGATGCTTGATTATCGATCGGTTTGCTCGGCATCGTTATTCATCGTTCGTTGCCTCTATCCTTCTGCCTACCCCCCCCCCACCCCTCCTCCTAACACCTAGGCCCCCTTAACGCAGCGCCGAAGGGCACATTCACAATACATGTATGTAAATTAATTGCCTAATCCCTCTCACCCCATCCGCGACGCTGTCTTCTTTGTTTTCCGCGTTGGACGAGAACCACGTGGAGAGAACAAACACCGATTTCTACCTTTGTGGCCGCACTAACCACTTCGATTTAAAGGAAACTGATGGCGATGGCTTCGATTTATGCGAGAGGCATTTAATGGGCGCAAAGAGGAAAAAAAACCTATTGTTTCGTTTTTATTCGAATTATCAGAAATTCGGATTATCAGAGTTCGGTTTGCGTGAACTCGACTGTATATACATTGAATAAAATCTAGTAATAATGTCTCAGTCTCATTAATAATGTGGCTGTGTCAGCTGTATTATGTGAGTAATTATCTGCCATTTCCAGATTGAGAAAGTGGGGAAGAAAAGATGGGAGATATAGCCATAGTAAATTGAGCATTGCATTTTGATATGTGTTATCTGAATGTTATTTGTTGTAATAGCATCGTCATAATTTTTGTGATATCTGTGGTTTTCATAATAACACAAAATGTTCTGTTGCTGTTTGCTGAACAATGTACACACTGATTAAAAATAAAAAACATAACAGAACAAGAAAACAGAAAAAAACAACAACAAAAGCCAGGTCCACTTTGTGTTGGTCAAGTGTTTAATTTATTTGTGAAGTACAAAAATTTGTTACTTTAATCTTCAGTCACATGTTAGTTACTCTTTATTTTCTTTCTTTCTTTCTTTTTTTCTGTCTTTTTTCTTTCTTTCTTTCTTCCTTCTTGCTTTGTTTCTTTGTTCATTTCTCTCTTTCTGTCTTTCTTTCTTACTATCTTTTTATCTTTTTTCCTTTCTTTCTTTCTATCTGTCTGTCTTTCTTACAGTTTCGCTCAGTTCACCATGTATAAATATTTTTTTTTCTTCTATCACTTGTATTCACATCAATTATTGTGTTTTTAAAAATATTCTTTTTCTGTTCATTCTTTTTCCTTCTGCTTTATTTCATTTTCATTTAACTGTGACACACACGTGTTAGTCATGAAATTGTGAACTTTTTATACCTTCATTCCACTAACATACACACACATATGAGACACAACTGGATAAAATCAGGCTCTCGTCAAATTTTGAGCATATGGAGTTATTGGTATCACCGTGAAAATTATCCATTTCCCTTTCTGTGTGTGAAAAAAGTTTTGTTCTACCTTACATAGAAGAGCTACTGACAATTAAAGACAATGTGGGTGATCTGTCGCTGTAGCTGAATTTAGTGAGAAAATGGCTGATCACTTTTGTAAATCCTTATTAATCTTTGTTAGCCCATGCTGCTAAATTACAATTTTTGAGCTTTTATTCAATGCATTTCAGCAAATTTAACTTTGAAAATGCATTTTTACATTGATATAGAAGGGTTCTGTGGAGAGAAAAAAATTACCTTAAGAATTCGTTCACTGTTGAAAAACACGTGATTTCTCCGATCACCTCAGTTTGACAAGCGCCCGATTTCATCGTGTCGTGTCTCATATGTCTTACTACCAGGGCAAATGAGTTGGAAGTCGCGCCAGGCATTTTTAACTACTTTCCGACTCGGAAACAAAAAATTTATACCAAAATTTTTATTTTTTTCATGTTAAAAAAGGTTATGTTTTCATTGTGTGAAAAAAAAAAGAAAGAAATTTGGTACCTGAGTTGGAAAATAGTTCAGAACGACCGAACCTGAAATCACCTGGCGCGACTTCCAACTCGTTTGCCCAGGGCGCAAGCCATATCATCAACACGGTGTTACAAAGCACTTACCCCCAGCAGAGACGATGAATGAAAAAAATTTTCCATTGTGTTCAAAGTAGTACTATCTTTTAGAGAATTCAAGACATCTTAGGGTGATTTTATTATTATTTTCCAACTCAAGACTATAACACAACTACTGACATCAGCAATCAACAATAACATTATATGTAACGACCACAACCAACATCAACTACAAATACAAAACAACCAAACAGCAACACCAGTGAAACAATAACAACAACATTAACAATAATACTTTACATACTATTTATTTTATGCCTTTCAATCTTCTCTCTGGTGACTATCTCACTTAGCAATAATATCATCGACTCAACATCACCAACAATATTCAACAACAACATCAACTACAACTATGACAGCACCAACATCATCAACAGCAACACAGATAGTAGCAGCAACAACAACAGAATCAACAACAAGAATAACAACAATAATGTTGAGCACTGACATCAAAAAACTCTTGTGTTGATTAGCATACATAGCTATTTTACAATAAATGAACAAACGTAAACAAGTCAACTTTTATTCTCGCTTTTCAAAAACAAAGACATAGGCCTAAAATCGTGAAAAACATCTGTCAAACCTGCATTATCCTCAGCAATAAATGTATCGGTATGAGTGATCCTCACAAGGGACATCATCCATTTTTAAAAATATTTTTTCTTCCCTGTTTAGTTTATTAAAACAAAAACATGAGAAAAAAAAGAAAAAAAGACCCAAAGATGAGCAACAAACAAACAAAAAGTGGCACGGGGACCCCAGCACACAGCTACCCTCCACTCTCACAGGCCAGTGTGCAGTCTGAGGATGTGGTTGCGAGGGCACTTTTCCCATGACATGGCCGACCCCGAGCTAGCGCCCCTCAGGATCTAAAGAAACAGGTTCAAGTCCGTATGTTTTATCCGGCCTGCCTCCGATCAAACTCCACCCGACTCCTTAATCCCTCAGCAGACCGTGTAAGGGGAGGAAACCCACCAGACCCCAGGCTGTATTACAGATTGGACAGGGCGATGTCAACCGTGTGGGTACCTTGGCCACGCTGGACCTCCACACTGCATGGGAAGAGGAGCCAGTAACCACCCAGATTTCTCCAAAGTGGCTGTTATGTACTCATAGAACGGAAAGGCTTTGCTCATATGCCGCAAAGTTTCTGCCTGTTCACCTAATGATGATGTGAAAAATTATGAATAAATTCACTAATTTCATTTAGTGCGACTTGCTGCATATTTTCATGATTCTGAACTTCTGATGCGATACAATCGAGTTATTTAATTACTAGTTATGTAAAAATTTACACTATGTTCTCATTGCTGTCCCTTCCTCCATGTCTGATAATTCTTGAACTGGATAGTTCAGCCCACTATGTTGGTATCAAGTCAGTGCCTGATAATCGCTATGTTTTCTCTTTATTTTAAACACTTTTGACTTAGTCGAGTAGGTGACAATTTCACTTTAATACCTCTCGAATAAAAATAGCAATACAATACCAACAACAAGATGAACTTATTTCAGCCTGCGATTTTACAGACGTGTCCAAGTTGGATGTGTTTTTCAGACTGTGCAAGTAATAGGAAAGATTACACGAGAAAAACCCAAGTTTTGGGATCAAATGGAGCTACTTGTTGACTTTGTTAAAGTTTTACAAGTGTACACAGCATTAAAGTTTGGCAAAAAGTTTTAGAAACAGTAGAGCTGAAAAGTCAGCGGTGAGTAGCTTAATCAGAAAAGACCCGATACATTCTCCAGCAGTGTTATTAGAAAGGAAATCTGCAATATCTATATATGACTGGAAATTTTACCTGGTCAAGCTTAGCCTTTTGGAAGACCGAGGACATGGACTCTAGGAAGACTTAAACATGCAGCATTCTATGGTTGGACTAGACTAGCAAGGAAAGTGCATGCTCTTTGATAATGGCGAGGAAGTGTACGTGGAAAAAAAGAGACTTTATGGAAGACAAGACATGGACCCGAGGAAAATTTAAAGCATGCAGCATTCTGTGATTGGATTTTACTCGCAGGAAAAACATCACATTTTCGAACAGAGTCAGAGAAAAATGAAAGAAGTTCCTTGGAAGACAAAAGATCAGGATGCCAAACAGATTTGTTGTACGTTCGAACGTGGACACCATAGCGCAACAGATAATTAACAGCAACAGGAGAGCTCGTGTTTTAAAGTGTGAACAGTGACCTTCGACCCCGTATGACAGTCAATCACTGTATTCTTCTTTCCTTTAATTTCTTCCTTCCATCTTCTCTCCCTGCCTTCCTGCTCTGCTTGATAACTCTACGTGAGATAACCAGCTGCAGGAGGTTGAAAAAAAACGATATAAATACCGAAATAACTCTGCTGCTATGTATTTGCTCTTGACTGGAGCCGAGTCCTCAGATCTCCCATTAGAAACTTTTTGTTTTCAGTATAAGATCACAGATTTCCTAGAATAACATCTGGCTGTATCGTCAGCTGGACATTGACCAGGTTCTGCTGAGCTGTCGACTCCACGGCTGCTGATGAAGTCTTTCTCGCGTTGCACTTCTATTCTTGCACTCTGCAGCGCTTGCGGGTTCGCCTGCTCATTGGTACTTCAAAATCACCGATATTTGCGCTGTGTCTGATATCAGTCAAGTCTGGTCTCTCATCACCTGGTTCATCACAGGACAGTCATTTGGCTCGATGGTCTTCATCACATTTGTTGGTCCGTGGTCGTACGTGTCTCCCAAAAACTGTCATCGACGTCCAGTTGTGTAACATGCAAGAAATGCTTAGTTGTAGCTGTTGAAGTTTAGGCTGCTTGAAGTAGAAAGGAACTCCTGGGAATCATGGTTGGTGCATGATAGTTGTAGTTTGAGGGAACAATGGTGATTTTCAAAAGAATTAATTCTTCTTTATGTGAATGGTAAAATGTCAGAGGAGCATCAATAGATAATTCTCCAGTGTCATCGAATCATACATCTATATCTGAGATTGATATGTCATTTACATTTAATGCTTTTTGTTGATTTTTTTTTTTACAGATTATTTTAGTAATTGGTATAAGTGTGGTCTTTGTTAAGAATAAGATGTTTTATTTTTAGGTTTAAATAACGTATGAAATCGTGCCTTAAATGCTTCACATCTAAAAGCTTTTCAAAATCATTTTAGTTTTTCAGGATTTTAGTCATAAAAGCATGGGTACAGTTCACTGCCTGCATTTCCAATAACTGTCTTGGCTTCTATAATCAGGTATAATCTGAGGTAAAACTGAAAATATTTGAAAACCATAGTAATATGTTACAATCACTCGCAACAGGTTTACAGTACCATGACAAAACTGTCTGACAGTGCTGCAGTCAATCCAGTGAACACGTTATGATGGATGTGGGTTAGCGCTTTGAGTGCCTGAACGAAAGGAAATGACCCAAGAAGCTATCTATCTTACTTGTGGGTTAGCGTTTTGTAATACCGGACTAGAGGTAGATAAAGGGATAAAGGCTTTGTGTTTCTGGTGTTTTCTTGCACATAAAACACAAGTTGAAGGACAGAATAAAACAAAGCAACAACAACAACAACGAATCCATACATTATGTGGGTTAGCACTTTGTAACACCGTGCCGACAATATACAGTATTCATAAGAAAAACTTTGTCATCTTGCTCTTATATTCAAACTTACGGATTAAAACGCTATCATTTTCACAACACATCTTTCACACAATCGAACTTTTTCAAAAAGCAGTAAAGATATATATCACAGAGATCTTGAAATAGTGTGATTAGGAAATAAAAAATAAATAAATAAGTAAAATGTCAAGTTCCTCACTGAGTATTTGGTCAAAAAATAAAAAGGATGCTACATTTACATTCTCACTGAAACCGATGAGAGAGAAGAAAAATGTCCAGGAATGTACAGTATATTTCTTCATAAGATAGCTCTGCAGTGACAGCAATGCCCGAAAAGCACGTGATGATTGAAATTTGTATTGACTGAAACTGTTTATCTTGAAATAAGAAATACTCTATTAAAATTATGATTGAAACTGGTCAGGTTTTCAAGGTATATATGCCTCTATTGCACTCTTATTAATAAAGGCGTCATTATATATATATATATTTTTTTTGTAAGAGCCAGAAGGCCCTTGCAGAAGAAGACGTCTTTTAAACTTTACGCTGTATTTTCAATATCTGTACATTTTTTATATTCTAGCATGAGTTCGACGAGGTTTCATTACCTGCAGTTTGCAGCTTAAGTCTTACAAGTATATTTTCAATAGTTATTGTCTGGCAAAATTCTAGCATGTCTTGGTATAGTTTCTTTCCTATGATCATCATCAAATCGGCCACCCTTTCCCAGGGCGATATCATGGAACCGAAGACCTCCTTTCGATCTCAATTTGAGTCAGTTGATTACTTTATTCCACTAAGATTCACTTCTCACGTATTTGTCCAAACATCTATTCCAAGAGATCGATGGCTTCCCTAGATGCACATAGTCTTATCCTGTGCCAGAGATATTTGGTCCACTCTTTATTATTTTCTCTGTTTTGTCTTATTGAGTAAGATGTTTTAAACTATTGGTATTGCATTCTTTTTTTTTTTCACACTTAATTTTTTGTATTCTTACAAAATCCTAGCATGACCGCGATACGGTTTTTTCCCCTGCAAGACAAGAAGTTCATTTTGTGATTTGGCTTTAGCATTGGCGTTGTGAAATATTTCATCCTGCCGATCACAGCAGACTCCCTTACGTACGTGGGCATAGATCTGAAGTTCTTTTTTCACTTTCAGTTCATTCATGAAACTGTTGAGCTTGGGAAGTTGGGGGGGATCGAGATTGGAACTGTTCCTATGCAGACCAAAGGCATCAGGACATATGATGTGTTTGCTGGACTCTGACTGGACTGCAGAAGAGTTCATACCAACCATATCTGATGAGGGTCTTGGCAGAGGCAGATTTTTAATCGCCAGTTCTGCCATATTCATCGGTGCCGTGGCTGCTTCCGACTTTGACCTGTCTCTGGAGGTTGGCCGTTTCTGTTTCTGTCCACATTTCTTTCCAATTCTGGAGTCTAAGGCACTCTGGGTATTATCGCTGCCAATCGACAGTTTCCTGGGGGTACCACACCCCTCTGATTTAGGTTTGCCAATTTGTAAAGTGACCAGGGATATGCTATTACTAGATGTTCTTCTTTCCTCAGAATTGTAAAGAGCTTCCTCGGTTGCCACGGCGATAGCAGGCACTTCGCTGGCACTTGGAGATACGCACATATTGACGCTGGATGCTTGGGAAGACTTGGCATCATTGTTGCCATTTCCTTGAACTATGAGGCAACTCTGAATTTCTAGCTCTATATTCTTTCTTGAAAACTTTGCTAGTTTCTGTTGTTGCAAGAGATTGTCTTGACTGGTACTGCCTTCTTTCTGTGCTCCTGAGATATAGGAAGTTTGACCTCCGTCCTCGTAACTGTCCGAGGAGTTCTCTCGCCCACCGAGCTTTCCAGTTCTTTGATTATCTCGTGGGAAAGATCGGACAATAAAGCCACATTCTCCTGTATCCACCAGCTTTTTCCATTCTGTGACAGGGTAACTCTGATGAATCGCCGTTACTTTATGTTTCTGTTCATTGGATTCTGTGCCATCACAATGGTCCCCTCTTGCAAAACCGCCTACAGTTTTTTTCGAGCCTTTCCTTTTGTGCATGCTTTTTGTCGTAACTTTCTGTGGGTTTCGCCCTCTCATTGGTTTTGGTTCTTGTGGTCTGTCTGTGCTATGGCCTGGGTTGAGCAAAAATTCCACCTCAGTATGGTTTCTATCAAGCGTTCGTAAGTCCTCCTGACTTCTGCTCAAACGAGAGCGAAACCCATGACTGTTATAGACTACTGCTGTGCATTGCTGATATAGTTCACACATCTCATCCTTTGTAAGAACTTCATTTTGTATGTCGATCCTATCCTTATCATGACACTCCGTTCCCTCAAAATCTATGCAATCTTTCTCTTTAGTCGTGCAATCTATAACCCTCCTGCTTTCTAGACTTGGTATAATTTCGGAACTTTTCATAGAGAGTTCTATTTTATTTTGTGAACTATTTCTAGCCAGCCTTGACTCTGGTTGAGTTTCATGGCTTAATTTTTTCTGACATGTTCCGTCTTGTAGATGGAGTGGGTTCTTCTCATCAGAAAGATCCTGGTCCTTATACAGTGGTAGGTGGTTTTTGTCTCTATCGACTGACCGATCAGAAGGATGACCTCTTCCGTGTGACGGATCCTCGCTATGTCCTTGACCAGTTGGATCCAAATCAGGTTCTCCATCATTGTTTATCCTGGGGGTATTTGTAATCTCAATGATAAGCTGGCTGTAGTCTCTATGTTTGCACAGTTTGGGTGCGGATGTGACTGGGTCAGATTTATCGATATTGTTTACTCCTGGCCTGTTATTATAGTTGTTACTGTTATTGTTGTTACTATTATTGTAGGAGGTGGTGGTTATAGTGCTGTATTCTGACACAGGAGCTCTAGAAAGTTCGCTCAAGACACCCTGGTCATCCTCAGCAGTGATAGAAACGGATTCAAAATTACTGTATCTCATACCCAGGGCAGGTTTGATATTGTCTGGCATTTGCGAGCCATCCATTTCTCTCAAATCATGTTTTTCATCTGCAACAGAGCAAATCTGTTCGTATTCGTTGTAGGCTGCAGGATTTCTCCACACTGGCTCGGAGTCTTCGTCCATCTCTCCATCGTACTGAAGGTACATGTTCTCCCTCCTACTGTTCTGGCCAGAGACCTCAGATCTATCAGTACTTGAACCGCAAGTATTGACAACCAGGCCTTTCTTACTACCAGTCAAGGAAAGCCTGAATTCCTGTTTCTCTATAGGAGGCAAGACGCTATTCTTTTGTTTCTCAAGCCCATCTTCAGAATTCCATGGAGAAACACCTCTGTTTTGAGACGTCTCGTCGAATCTGATGAGGACAAGTTAGTAACGCTCGTGAAAATTGACCCACTTTG
>JBCEWB010078342.1:0-12947 GCA_039654565.1 Peronia peronii | reverse complement strand
ATGGTGGTCAATCTGGGCCTGCATTGTGTCACTCTGAAGCCAAGGAGGAGTCTCTATAGTCAAAACAAACACCCTGGGGTTTAAGCAGTGGTGCCGGCGATGCAGATTGACAAGCCAGCAAGACGCGCCGCAGGGCGTTGCAGCCCTGAGGCTGGGTCGCAGTTCTAGAGTTAATTCATTGGATTATGGAAAACCCCTTACATGGGCATTGCTATTAAAAAATATTTTAGCTAGGCCAAAAAAAAACCTGAATTAAAGAAAAGAATAGCCATGATTCAAAGTTTCAAAAGCACAGCAGATCTTTCAGTTTCATATGACATGGGTATGTTTTCAATCATGTTTTCTTAGTGCTTAACATATCAATCAATAAGATACGAGTAATTATCAGTCAGTGTGGATAGTTCATATTGGCATTAAACTGACAACTCAGGTTTGTCGCAGGCTGGCATGATGTATTATATTACCCATTCTCAAAACATTTTGAAGGACAGACACGGGTTAAAATTATTGTCTCACGGAAAAATCAGCATGAAAATGAACAGTGTCAAAAAATGGCTCTCCATGTAAGAAAGTAAACTACAAACACTACCATTTCATCTTGTTTTAGAACAGCCTTTAAGAAAGACTGAGAATATATGTTGAAGATATTTGAAACTTAGCCTATAAATTAACACAAAAACAGATGGTGCTATCTTAAATCTTATTAGATATATATGGGGCTTTTTGATACTTTACCATTTTTGTTGGCTTTTATGTGGTTTATGTTTGTTTCATCTTCTAATTGCTGTGGACATGACTTATTTGTCGATGGTTGTGTTTTCCTTTGGTTATCTTACTTTTTCATTTTGTGGGTACTTGCTTGGACTCCCAACATTTACATTTCAGCATTTAAAATAACTAGAGAGCAGCTCTTAGTTCTCCAGAGTTTGAGCAATATGTGATCCACTTTTTACACGTGCTAAGACCGAGTTGGCTTCTCGTCATCTTGGTGACATTACCAGTGCTTATATGTCTTTTTATGCAAAGATGTCTGAAATCCAGCTGATCCCTGAGTTTTGAAAATAGTATCAAACACATTATTTTGCAATTTCTAGAAATGCTTCAAATTGAGATATTTGGTATACATGAAATAAGTAAATAGTGTTTTTTATAGATTGCTATCTGTAATATATTGCAGTGATCTCTATGTGAGAGCCCGGTCACTGGGAGCCAAAAAAGTGGGATCTTGTGCGGACAAGCTTTTAAACAGATTCAAAGATTACACCTCACCTGACCAGTGCCTGCTATGATTAGTTGATCGTTATGTTTGTTAAAGAGAGCTTTCTCCATTTTGTGTGTATGGGTTATAATGAACGGTTCTTAACCATTTTTGGTTTATAATTTCATCAACAGTGCCCGGCTTCTTTCAAAAGTTGACTGAGTGTCTTTGTGACAGTAGTATCATTGTTGAAAGAAACCATGATAGGGTTAGTTACATCATAGGTAATTGCATGAGTGACCGAAGTCTTTGAAATTAGCCAGACCGACTAAAGTAGGAAGAAAGTGATAATGAGTTAAGAGGCTAAACTTCTTCCTCTTATACACAGATCCAGTCATGGGTGCTGACCCACATGTTGGCGGACAAAGAAATGATCATGGGCTAGTCCAACACAGTCACATCACTGCTACCACCCCCTCTCCCCATATCCTTCTTTACTCCCATACCTAACACTGTGCGCTTCTCTGAAGTGGACAGCCTGATGTGAAATTACACCATGAGTACACGCATGTTGGGGCTCTTCGATTTTTTTTTTGTTTGGGGTTGGGCACCTAGGCAGGTGAAAAATAGTGCAAATACAGTAAAAAAAAATTCCGTTTCGCAGCCGAGGTGGACTCCAAGGCGGACTGGGTTCTTAGGCAGAGACCACTGTAAATGGATTCCTACCATTGGAAGATAGTCAAATCCGACAAAAAAAACACACAGTATACAATGTAGTAAAATGATTGTGTTGGAGAATGCTGGCTTATTTTCATTTCCAGCACTGAAAGTGTCATGCTAGATTAGATCTATGTCTTGATGTAATCATGTGGACTGGATGGTTCACTTTATTTAGGTACCGCTGAACTGGATATGGAGCAAGTAAATAAATGCAAGAATACTGTTACGAATATTTCTTTTTAACATATTTTAAATTTTTATAACAGTGTTTTGTTGTATTCTGTGATGGAAGATTGTGTTGTTCTAGATATAACTTGTTACTGCAACAGAATGTTCAAGTATGTGTAGTAATTTGTTTTCCTGTTAATATTTCCGCAGAAGTTGAACCATGCCTAAAGAGAAGGAAGTCACCAACCATCCATGTCATTTACTCAGTCTTCCATCAGCCAAACGTTTCTGGTGTCGTCACTGTATGACAGTGTTTGAAGATGCCATTACAAGGTGGCGTCACAGTAGATCTTGCAGATATGGTGTGGTTAACAATTTCATGCGCCGCCGTGAATTAGAAGCCAAAGCCCTGCAGAATACAACAGTTTTGAATCCAGTAGAGGCTCGGTTGGAGCAGAGCATCCAGATGTGTGATTTGGCCTCTAGCAGTGTTCCTCCTGAGCCTGATCCAAACATCCAGCCTCAGACTGTATCTAGTCCAGAGACCTTCACCTGTTTCATATGTCATCAGAAATTTGCCACCATGGAAGAGATGCGGGCTCATGTCAAGGACCCCTGTAGTAACAGCAAAATTATAACATCACATGTACCCCATCCAAAACATTCAGTGCCAGTCTTCATTGATGCTTTGCCTGGAAGAACTCGTGCCTGGCAATCAACCACACCTGCTCAGCAACCTCAGGATGAGGTTCACCATCCAAATGTGTATGGACAGGTTCACAACCAGAATCAACAAGTGCAAGCTAATTATGATATTGAAGTTCAGTCGCAATCGAACATTGAAACACAGTATGATTCCACATCTGTGAGCTACGAAAACAGTGGCAACACAACATCAGATAGTATAACTCCCACTAATATTTATGTCAACGAACAAGGAGAGACAGTGATTGAGGTAGAAAATCTAGACTTGAACACAGAAGGGGGTGAACTTTCGCTGGCCCATTTATTGACACAGCTCTCCCAGCAAGGGATTGTATTTGACAAAACAGGTTCAGCTCACCTGCAACCTAGACCTGATGTGGCAGTCAGTGGAGCATCCACTAGTACTACACTATATGCCACACACCCCGACTATGAACAAAGCCCAGGAGAGTTCTCTAAAGTGAAGGATGAAGAGGAACAACCAACAGCTGAAGATGCTGCCAATACTCTTGCCCAGTTGGCTGGCTTCAGGGGCTTCACCCGTATGAATCAGAAAACTCAAGAAGATGAGCAGCAGGTGCAGCCTCAGGTTGAAGGATATACTTACCAAGCTCCTTCTCCAGGACCAAGCAGACAGTACATGATCAATGCACAACCTCGCATTGACGTAGCATATGATTTTCAGTACACAGATAATCCAGCAGAGACTGGCCACACACTTGTCACGGCACCACAAATAGCACTTCAGCAACCAATGACCATATCTGCTCAAGATTATGAAAACATCAAGATTGAAACAGAAGAGACAAATGCACCAGTTCAGTTCTATAATGATTCGTCATACATTGCAGACAACAGAGGCCATCAGCAGATGCATGTAGATACGAGTACAAACCAGGACACAGAAGAGATGAAAACTGAGAATGTGCATGACATTGACAATCAGTCTGTGATGGTTCAACATTATTCAGTACAGGTTGATGGGACAGGCCAGTTGGTCAATGTGCCAGTTGAGCTTCCAGGTCAAGTGGTATCTGATG
This sequence comes from Peronia peronii, assembly GCA_039654565.1. NCBI lineage: Eukaryota > Metazoa > Mollusca > Gastropoda > Systellommatophora > Onchidiidae > Peronia > Peronia peronii. Next base: position 9,116 of record JBCEWB010078342.1, on the reverse strand, counting down.
CTAGTGATAATGTGGATGCTGTCATGAACACAGAACATGCAGGTATAAGAGAAGTTGCTGAATCTGCTGCAGCAATCACCCAAAGCGAGGATGGTCCACCAGAGCCAGGTTCTAGGTCAAAAGAAGCTGAACCAGTCACTAGTCATGATGTCCAGTCAGAAGGTCTTGTGACTGGCGATTTGGCTCAAAATCAAGAGACGGATGTTCATGCAGACCCTGACGAGTTTACAATTCAGACAGTATCTCTGCAAGAGATTGTAGATCCAGAGACAAGTGCCCTTTCATTTGGGGGTCAAACACAGACACAAGGAATAGTTAACAATAATATAATGTCCTCAAGTATTGCTAGTTCTGGAAGTGGGGAGCTCACCTCAGTGACACTTGGGACAGCTGATCAGCCAGCTGTAGAACTGATGCAGTCAGCAGTGACACAGGAGGATGGGCAGTCTTTGCCAAACGAGCCACAGCCATCCCTAGGAACAGCTGCAACTGCTTTGTTTGTGGTCTCCTCAACAGGGATTATCCCCGTATCCAGGGAGAATGCTGGATAGAAAGATAAAGGAGTTGTGTTTATTTAGCCATAAGTAAGATCTTTCTCTCTCTTTTCCGTCATATTTGCCACATTTACCTCCTCACCATTTTTGACCTCTTTTATTAATTTTTTTTCTTTTGTAAACAGTGTTTTTAAAGTTACTTTTATTGATACTACCTTAACTTTGTATATTCATTGGAGTTTGGTATTATCTCTATGACAAGTGAAGAATAAGGACAAGATTATCATGTCCATTTTACACATCTTTTTATCATCTCAGTAGAACAGAAGATCTAAAACTAAAATTGGAAGTGATTGTCTAAAACTGCAATGTGTGGTAGAATTGGTTGTGGTTTACAACAATAAACTGCAGAGATACAGAGATTCTTTATACAAAGCAAGAAATATGGGATGCGCTTAAAACTTTTGAAAGTGATTGTCTGGCTCAAAACATGTTCTCATGTGCCATTATCAAACTAGCATAGGGCCAGGTGTATTATTGGATAAAGCTCAGAAATGACCACCATGAGAGAAAGGCTCAAACAGAATCTCATTAAATTGAATGATATCTGTGCATCTCTTTTCATAGATAATCTGGCTTTTAGTGTGTATGTGGGATGGGGGTGTCAAAGTTGCTAAGAATGGAAGAATGGACATAGCCTTTTACTACCCGGTCAAAATGCTGATATGTGTACATTCCATGTTCCTCTGTCATAGAATCCCCTCTATAAGCATTTAGGAAAAAGACCAAAACAAATCACAGGTTCTTCTTCAAGGGGAGAAGAAAGCGAAACCAGGATAGTATACAAGCAGATGCTGATGGTTTAAATCTGTTGGGCTTCGTTTTTTGTTGGAAAAATGTACACCTTATCTTTTCTGGTGATGCATGTTTTATGACTGCAGTAAGTAAATATTTAGAATTACAGTTTTACAGGTACATATACATATATTTCTCAGGTTTTCATACATGCACAATGCATTATGTGTAGCACTGCAGTGAGCTATTTTTGCATTTTTAGGACAGAGATATTATAACTTGATAATGATGGCTTTAGTGGAATCATTCAAGTTTGTTTTTGCCCTGTTATGCCTACATTCAAGATGAGATGTTTGCAACATTATTAAGACATGAATCTGGAGACAGTTTTCATGTATTGATGTATTTTTATATATTCATCTCCTATCTGAGTGAAAGCGTCCCACTTTCATCATGATCTCCATTAAACCCCATTTAATTATTATAATAATTTTCTTTAAAACTATGAATCATGTGTCTCATATAAAATATGTGTCTATGGATCCCCAGAAAGAGAGAGATTAAAACGTAGAAAGAAAGTGATGGCTTGAATACCTGTTAATAGTCATTCAGTTCCTTAATTTCTCTGCCTCGCATCTCCAATGGTAACTACTCACTAGTCATCTAAACGAAGTTGGTGGATGGTCACTTTTTGAAGAACATTTGGCATGCTTTTGCTCTAGAACTGTCTGATAGTAGTTCAGAAAACCAGCGGTCCGCAGTGAATTGCTAAAGATACCTGATCGTTGGGATTCTTTTCAGATCCAGTACACATATGAGATGGATTATCCCATAATAGTAAACAGCTGCATAAATTCATCATGTGTGTGAAGAAAATTGAGTTAATAATAGTTTATTTCTCAGTTTTAATACATGTCTACTAATTCTTATATATTTCACTTTTCAGATTTCCAGAGATGCTCTTGATATCATCCTGTGATTTGACAAAAGTATACTGGACTGGACAGCTTTAGAAATTTTCTTTTTTTTTTTTTTTTTTAAGTTAAGCCATTTCTTTTTGTCAGTCTTTATTCGAATCAGTCGATAGTCATCGACGAGGCATTTTGTATAAATTTGTTCTTTTTCTTTTTTTTTTTTTTTTTTTTTTTAAAGGAACCCGGTAATGTACTTGTACTTTGCATTTGATTTGCTTATACATTGTATGTTTTGTAGTCAATTCCTTCATTTTCATCTAAACCGTTTTCGATATTTCGTTTTCCAGATCATTGCTGTTTGATACTTCTCACGGAAGATTTATTTGCTGAAACAATATAGCACATGGAGAAATTTGAAATTTTTGCATTTTTGTGTTGCATTTAAGATAAACGATTCCAAACAAAATAATTTCATTTCTGAGATGCCAATATTCATCGAAGTTCCACCATTCAGTTTGGAAAACAGGCATCAGTGGAGATAGGAGAATGTTAAGCAGTTGATTCCAAGGTAGTGAAATAAATCAACAAATGAATCTCAAGGATTTCATAGAGACGAAACATTATTTGATAGTAGTATGTCAAAAAATATATCATGCTGACCACTCAGAAGTTGATTATGTTGGTCAGTGTTCATGTCCTCTGAAAAAGATGGATCCCCAAGTTTTTGCATTAATGCACTCATGGTATCCTCAATTTGACCATACTAAAATTGAACTGTGCACAGTAGTGCAAAATGTATGGTTGTCTCAGCTAAATACATGGCTAGTTACTGCATTTTTCTACTTATATCTGTTTCTTATTGTTGTTGGAATAATTAGTTATACAATAATGGTCAACAATGTTTTTGTTGTTCACGTTACAATGTGTTCCACAATGTAAACAAAGAAACCGAGCGCCTTACATCACATGATGGTTCACAGTGTTAACTTAAATAAACAGAGAGCTCACCACCACATAATCACTACAAAATTTAGAAGTCCATTGGTAGTGAATGGGTTATTAATATAGAAAGAATCAGCAATGATGAACATTGAATACATTATGTGTTAATTTTCACTTGATCAGCACATGTTGTGATAGATCTTTGGTTAATGAATGGGAAAATGAAAAGTTAGGATATCAGATTAAATACATGTACAGTTGAGTCCATTCAAACCGAACTGTGATTTTATGAATTTCTGATAAATAAAAACGAAACATATTTTTTTCCCTCTTTGCGCCTATTGAATGCCTCTTGCATAAATCGAAGCCATCGCTGTGAGTTTCCTTTAAATCGAACTGGTCAGCACTGCCACAAAGGTAAAAATCAGTGATTGTCATCTCCACATGGCTTCCACCAACGCAGATGTCTGCCATTTGAAAACAAAGGAGACAGTGATACGGATGGGGTAAAAGGGGTTAGAACTTAGACAATGTATTGTGCCCGTGCGCAGCGTGCCATGTGTTCACCAGGGGGGGGGGATAAACGGCGTACTAAGGCCAGTGCTGCCGAGTAATTGATCAATAATCAAGCGTCCTGGCAGAACCTATAGTACAGACATAGCATAAATGTACTACATATTGTACATTTATTATGAAGTGTGTATGTTATGCTATAATAGAGCGCTGCACCGGTGTTATGATGTTGGTTCTCGCAGCGTGATGGGAGAAGCCAGATTCTACATCATACTAGTATTTTGTTGGCTTGAGATTGACTCATCTATAATATAGACACCCTAACAGACTATGTGATGGCTTCCTTTAACTGTTTCCAGCGTTAAAACTTTATTAATAGCCCTTTTCAGGGATATAACTTACTCAACTGCCCTTTTTAGGACTAAAGCATTAACAATAGTAACAGTCCTTTTCAGGGCTAAAGCCTACTCATCAACAGTTCTTATCAGGGGTAAAACTAACACCATTCTACCTCTACATTTCTTTACATTACTTTTGCTTTGAACACAGCTCTTATTGCAGGGCTAGCAGTCTAATTATACAAGAGGGCTTGAATTTAAGATAGACGCAAAGGTCGGAAGCCATAGCGCGATTTCTGTAGGAAGGGAAATGATCCAGTTATAAAATAATTAAAATAGTGCCTCATTAGTCATTTGAGAATCCCCCCCCACCCCCCGTTAAACGGGAAGACGAACTCTCTTAAATAAAACCCATTAGGTTGGTCCCTGCAAATTCGATTTAAGCGGACTCGACTGTATTTATTAAGACGTACTTTTAAAAAGAATCTTCTGTTTGTAGGATTTTGAAAGATTCTGTTTGTGGCTTTTTGTAACTTGCCAAGAACATCTTTTTCTGTCATAATGCACCAAAGACTGATAAGAATGAGTGAAAAATAGCATTTTAAATATCTCCCATGTATTGTATTGCTCATACAGTGTATACTAATACGTATTTTTTTCATGATGTTGCAAGTTGAATGATGGCAAAAATGTCACGTCAAGATAGATCCAACCCAAAGATAGAATTTTTCTTCACAGTTCATACATGAAATACTTGTAGTCTTGATGTGTTATCTGTCATTCACACAAGAATAGTGTCTCACATGTTTAGCATACGGGCACACGCAAGTTTAAATGTGACATGATAAACTGCTGAATGTTGACTTAAAAAAAGGCATTAGTTTTTATATTTCTGTGTTCAGTATGTCCTATTTCTGGGCCATTTCATGCACGTATATTTATAGTTGTATCATGAAGTGACATTCCAAAGTGTACAAGTGTATTTCAGATAAAGACATTGCAAGCATTTACTGTGAGCGACAAGCTGAGCTGACTATGCTTCTGATCTCATGTAGATAGCTGCTAAATCTCATTTCATTGATCTTATATAAGGATCTACCATAGGTTAATGGAAAAAAGTGTCATATGGCAGAGTTTTACACTGAACCAATGATCTGAACGGGAGAGGAATTTGTTTTTTTGTTTTTGTTGTTCTTGTTGTTGTTTTTTAGCCACCTACAAATTTTCTGTGAACTGTATTGCACACAAATCAATCGAACTAAAAACAACAAAAAAATTTCTTCAGAAACTGTAATCCAGTGAACTCATTCAGTCATTCATTATTTCAATTCGCAGTCCTTGAACAGGGATTCAAGTTTGCGACTTAAGTTCGAATTAAGACTTTATGGTTGTTGCGGACTTTTCTACTTCTGACTGATCAATTACCAACTTTTGCTGAATTCGCTTCACAATCAGTTTTACAATAATTTTTAATGCGATACAAGTCCTGCACAATAACAGTGAAACCGGATGTACCATAGAATTTTTTGACTTGTTGATGAAAACAGTTTGACATCCCCACTTGAAAAATTATTAAACTAACTTTTGCTTAAGATTGATACAAAATTTCTGATCCTTTATTTTAAGTTAAAATTATTTTATGCATGAAGACCTCAACTCAATGCATATTTTACTGGTGATGACAATATACACTCCAACACAGTTATTAAGGAAACGCTTAAAACGAAACTTGCATTATTAAGAAAGACCCTTTGGGAACGGTTTTTTTGCTTTGTAATTTCTTATGCTTACAAAGAAATAAAACTATGGGCTGATACAAAAACTACGCTTAAACGAAAGGTTTTCGTTAACCCCGATCGCACTTTTCGTTCATTTTAAACGCAACCAAGACCAACCTCAGGTACCGGACCAGTTCCCTCCGACAAACAAATCATCCCTGAGTGCGTCAAGGAGGCCTACCGGTACCCACAATGTGCTGTACTGCCCAGCAATATGAGACAACAAGCCTCGACAAAGAAATCGTCCGTGAGCACATCAAGTACCAGCGCCCGTAATGTGCTGTACTGCCCAGCGGTATGAAACTGAGGGTGAGGCCTGAGGCGCAAGCCTGTAGAAATCATGCACGTACCATCCCAGTTTCACACCTCACCCGTTACTCGTGGCCCCAATGAAGTATGATGTACCGTGAGAGGGTGATACCTATTACGTGCATGTGTGAGGCTATTCCGATTTCGTTGTTATTTATAGCCACACAACCACGGTATCAGAGGATTCAGCCTCCAGGAGGCTGAAAGGCTCCGCACACTGTAAACCGGATCAGAGGATGGCTTGGCCTTTGTCTTTTCAGTCATACACTATACACACTTCCACTTGCGGGCATTCAGTCAAACCAGTCCTGCTTGTCAGTGTTTCTTGAAAGCCAGTTTTGAGAAGTTGATAGATATCCTTCAGTTTCATATTGAAAATATTGAGCTTTTATTAGATCTAGGCTAGCAATCAGTGATGAATTCATCGAAACTAAACATGCTCAAAGGTAGGAGAACATGTTTATCACTGCAGTTCAAAAGGACACTGATTTGTGGAGTTGATGAAGGTTTACAGAAGAAGTCGGATATCTGCAGAAAGTGTGCCATTCCAAACACCACTTTGTCTACAATCTTGAAGAATTTAAAAAAAAAAAAAAAAAGCAGAAAAATCACAAACGACATAACAGCTACATAACCACACATTTTATATGTATATATATACCTACAACAACAAGAACAACAAAAATGAAAATGAAGTGGCCTTAAGACATAAGGTTGCGGTGCGGACACTCTTCAGTCAGGGGAGGTAATTCGATAATTAAACTTGCATCCCTGTTTGAATTTAGCCTCTTCGGATACAACAAAATAGCGATAGAACGAAATGATTTCCATTCCCCGCAAATTTCGTTTTAACCGTGTTAGAGTGTAGATTATTTCATTCATCATCTTTGAATGATATTGTGAGTGTCAGTTGAATGATGTGAATCAGGTAAAGTGTACTCAGTCCACTGACTTCATTGAGCATGCAGCAATTCCATATTAAATGAAAATTTGGCATATATAATTTTTTTTTTTTTTCCTGGTATAAGTGAAAGTATTTTATTTTGCTACTTAACAAATGATTGATTGAAATGTGACAAGACTTGACTAGAGCTTAGAATTTACAAAATCAGAGGAGCAGAAAAAATGTAGTTTAGTTGCACCATATGCTTTATTCCAATTCTGTTTCTTTCTCATCATACAGTATGGATGGGTAACATGAAAACTAAAATATGTATAGTGGTACTTTGTATGTATTTGATTTTATTGAAAAGTACATGATAATTTTATTAAAAAGTTCATGATAATTTCAAGATTTCACCATAAGACATGTTGATTTTGAAATCAGGGTACAAGTCAGTACATATTACATCTATTATAACATGGTGTTCTTGTTATCTCTCTACTATAACATTTTGTGATTTGAACAACTGAGTTGATGAAAGTGAATAGTTTTTGGTTACTTTGAATTCGACGTTTTGCTGATGTTTCACCTGTGGAGATAGATTAATGTACATGTTTTTTCCTCCTTCTTAGTTGTGTTGTATAATTGTGTGTTACATGTATCATGACTTGTACCATATATACCTCATGTCTCTGAATTGTTTCTTTATTTTCAGAATTATTTTGATTTATTTGTAGCGATGATAAGTATGACTAAAATCAATAAAATAATTTACATCTCACATCTTACTATGCGTATTCATGTTTTTTTTCTTCTTCTCATCTCAGTGTTTTTCAGTGTTTTTGAACAAAGAAAGGATGTGTGAAGAAATTTGTCATAATACATGTAATGACTGTGAGTCTGTCATTTCTTTGTGTGTGTGTGTGTGTTTTTTTCAATCATATTTTTGTTAGCTTGCCAAAATTTTAATGAGGGAGCTTTGAAAATTAACTGATCCATTTTGTTAACTTGCCAAAATTTTGATGAGGGAGCTTTGAAAATCCCGATCTTTAAAGAATACTGATGAATTTCAAAACAGCACCTTGAGTGCATATTTAATTTATACTAACTCAGTTTTGTATTGTGTCAAATACACTATATCTGTGTGCAGAAGTTATTTTCTTGGCCAAAATATCCAAATTCCTCAGCCCCCAGTCTACAATACAAAGCTCTTCTTCACACCTTGGATTATACATGTCCCTCTAAATTGGAGCAGCTTTAATAAATGACGTATCACTTTATACAATGCAAACATGTCGACAGGTTTTGAAATATTTTATGCATGACTCCATTTTCTGTCATTGGTTATTTTCATCTTCATTTAACATTTAATACAGAACATAGTAAATGTAGTTAGAATTCCAACAACATTTATTATTTGGAATGAAATAATATGATAAGAATTCCTTTAAATACATTTATATATGTATTATTCATATAATGTCAGAATCAGTTCAAGCACGAGATTAATGTACATGTTTATACGTATACATGTTTACAATCTACAGATTTTGACTGTGGCATGTCATGACTGTATCATATAAGGTGATCTACGTGTGTTGTTATTGAAAAAAACATGTTTGGCTGCACACACCCACACATACACATCTACTTTATTTAGGTCTGAAGATGGAAAAAATGCATATGTATAATTAAAAATGTAATGGATGTTACATCCATACAAAGACACAAAAACAACCAAAAACAAAAACAAGAGAATACACCATGAATTAACTGTATGTTTTTAAAGATAAACAACTGCTGAAAATCACATTTTGTGACATCTGTGATATGCTAGAAGTAGATGACTTTGCCTGCATAGTATGCGCAGCTTTGAGTTTCAGTCTCTATTGTGAGCTCGTTTGTCTTGGTGTATGCACACTGTGTTGACGAGATTTCTACGGCTGTTGGACTTTGGAGATATAATGATATGCAGCATACTGTATTTGTGTACCAGTATTATGGATAATGCATTTACATAACCTGCAATTGACATTGACAGTGAAAGAACAAAACAAAAAAAAAACCTATATATATATATATATGTATATGACCTATTGCCAAGCAAGGACTGTTGAAATCTATCATGACAATTTCCACTGGATGGTGTC
>JBCEWB010078341.1:0-29224 GCA_039654565.1 Peronia peronii | reverse complement strand
GATGGATGGATAGATAGATAGATAGATAGATAGATAGATAGATAGATAGATAGATAGATAGATAGATAGATAGATAGCCATTTCTTTTTACAAATTCGGATATCACAGTAATCTCCTAAATTCAGGACATTTACATCGATAATTCAATCGCAATTATTTCAGTGCGCTCTATTTCCGTACTTTTATGTTAATGCGATCATTCTGAAGTGACCGTACTAGGCTATTGAGCTCCCCAAAGCGACAGTGGCGCGTTATGAAGACAGGGTGTGTGCATCGCATGTCATCCGTGTGGATGAACTTTATGCCTGAGAAGTTGTGGGTATTTCCTGGTCAGGTATATTTTTTGTGCAGCCGCGAAAGGATGGGTCGGAAATTGAAACGGGCCATACCTGCTCAGGTGTCAAGTATGCAAAAGGATATATCGATTCGGCGCTAGTTCTGGCTGTGTCAAAGGAATATTTCAACTGTACTGAAATATGCCTGTATTTCGAGTCTACTCTTGAGAAGTTATAAAGATATCGTTGTTTTATATTTTTATTTTTGTTTTCATGATGTTGTTATTTATTTTTTAATTTTATTTATTTATTTGTTTATGTATTTGGAAGTGTATGATTTTTAATTTTTGTAACAATTTACAGTGTAATTTTCATATCTGCGAACAAATTGGTCACTTACTTAGTCTAATGTGAAAGGCGAAATTAAAATTTTAGGTGCAAAGTTTGACATAAAAAAAAAAAAAATCACCTCTCCCTGCCAGTGAACACTATTCCAGTTCCAACTCCCTGATAAGAAAATAAGTTGTGTTCTATTTCTTTAGTAACCATAAACGAAGTGCGTGAGTTTGTTTGTGGATGACATAATGTTCTCTTTCCAAACACCAGTGCAAATATTGTCTCCCCAGTTTAGGACCACGTGCAGAAAATAATAATAATAAAAAAAAAAAAGACTCCTGATAGTCGCAGTCTTATTACGAGAAGACTGATTGCCAGCCTTTCAGAACAGTTATTTCCGAGCCATAAGGCAAACTTTCAGGTCTTATATTGGACGATATTAGTATTCCCATCCGGGACTGTCAGTTAGACACAGTTTGGTTCTGGTGTATCTGGTGTCTTAGAACTTACAACAACATGCCAGCTGTGATTGCTGGTACATTGGCCACTATTGGCATAACCATTTCGGATAGATCAGGTAGCGTTCGACTGTGGCATATGAGAAGGCAGTTTCAAATCTCAACTGTTAGTTTGTGATCCATATTCGATCCAGATCACACACAAAGTCTGAGCGTAGCTCACATACCAAAGATGTGATGGGCGAGACAGCTGTTTCCTGGGTCATTCTTAGGAGCGACAGATAACATGCTGATGGAGTGGGAGGAGAAAGAGAAAGAAGTAGACGCCTTGGCAACATCACGAGTGGAGATGAGAATTAAAATGACTTCTTCAGATTTCTTCAGATCGATAGCTGTTTCAAATGATACTTGTTCACAACTACAAAATCATCTTAATTTATAGCCAAACGCCTGTTCAGCGAATTTAAGTGTTTACAGTGTTATTCAAAATGTCGGCAACGGATTTGTATTAACAACTAATCGTTGAGTGAGGCTCAGGATAAGAAAACAGAGACGGATATTATTGACGATGAAGAAACCAATATTAGACAAGGCCTCGATAACTAAGAGTGCAGAAAAGCACATTCTACGGCATGGCTTCAATATAAACGGAGAAAATGTAGTGAAACTTTGTCTTCGTGTCAACAGCTGTTCTTTACCCCATGTGCTAATGTGATTTGTTGACTCCAATCTCTGTGAAGGGGATCCAGGCTTCTAGGGAGATTTTGTGCTGAAATAAATCACTGATATCCTCCACAGTAGGTTTGATGAAGGTGAAATGATAAACTTAATGTGCCCTTCATTCTAAAAAGCTGGCCTTTGTTCTTGAGTATAGATCTGTTGTTAATTCCAACATCTTGAACGGAGTAAAACGGATATAATTTCACGGATGCGTTTGAACAAACGTTTGAGCAAACGTAAGACAATGAACTCAGTGCCCTTCGCCATTTTCTTTGTATATATTCCATTATCTGACTTAGTAGTGATCCAGACTCATGAAGATTATGCTTGAAGTGAAATACTGACTTTCCCACGATGCGGAAGCGGAAGATGATGTGTATTCGGCCCAGAAAGGTTGTTCTTTGCTTTATAACTCAAAATGTATTGCCCATTCCAACATCAGTGAACATGTGCCGAAGTAATGTGAGTTGAGGTGAACTGCAAAGATAGATATTACTCACGATGATTTCAATGAAGCGGAAAATGATGAACTCCCTCTGCCTTCACTGTACCAACGGCAGCAGCAGCGCACGCGACTCAGTGCTCGCCTTCCAGCTGAGAATTAAGCACGCGCGAACTGGACAGATCCTGGGTCCCCGGGTTTCTCACAGAGGTCACATCTTCATGGTGATGGCACCGTGGGACAGCGACATGAGTAATGGTGGGGTTGCTCTTTGTTCCAGTTGCTTTTCACCTCTCTCTCCCTCCCTCCCCCTCTCTCCCTTTCACTCTTTCTCACTCACACTCTCTCACTCACACTCGCTCTCTCATTCACACTTTCTCTCTCCTTCTCTCTCTCTCCCTCCCTCTCGCTCTCATAGTTTTTTTCATTGATAGTTCGGTTTTGTTGTTTGTTTGTCTGTTTGTTTGTTTGTTCCGAGGGATTAATTTCGTTCGTGCCGATGGGCACCTGATGTTTCCTTCATAGCAAACAAACAGAAGTTAATGCAAATATGAAACCAAGAAGTGATCAGTTTAGTTCAAAAGTATTATGTGTTGGTCACAAAGTTCCTACTGACAATAGTCGTTGTTCTAGTTATCATTGTAGTCATTATTTTTGTTGTTGTAACTGTCGGAGAATTAACCATTACTAGACCTGGGACAATTTGGTGCTAAAACTTGATAAAACCTCTGCCTTGACCCAATAGTAAAATGGCAAAATATTTTAAATCTAGTGTGATTTCAGTACTTTGTTTACATGACCAATAGTGGGGAAATATTTAGTAGAGGAGGGCATCCTGTCACAGTGTAATACCTGAAAGATCAATCACTGTGTACTTTACATGGGCAGCATTTGTTTGCTGAGCCTATCACTATCCATTGCTTTCATGCCCCAATTCTCACAGTGCCCCGAATGACGTCAGATCATTGTAGTCCTACCAGCATTGACCAGAATACATTATACCGTTGTGCATCCGCTGTAATTTCCAGGTGAAACTAGTTCGCAATTTATTTTTCTGTTTCGTTCACTTCCTGTCCTAGATCTTATGCTTAGTCAGCTTGATTGAGCCTGTACTTTTGAAAGTGTAGCTGTCTCTTACACTCTCATGTATTCCTTGTTCTGCCCGGGTTCGTGAAGTATAAAATTATAATATCTTTCACACGGGCACGCCTTCAGAATTGTGGTCCTGTCTTATTTACACAACTACTGATGGGATCTAGGTCGTACCGACGTCAACCCTTGTAGTACCATTAATATAAAACAAAAGCAGATTTTTTTTCCTTAAAGACATCCTCCCAAAATTATTTTTGTATATCCGTGCCTTATAGCTGGTTTATTGCATAAGCAAAATATTATAAGAGTGAAATGAAACTTAAAATTCCTGAGTGACCATACTGGGAGGACAATCGTTCATGAGCTGTTATACAAGCCCGGCGGATGTGGACGTAAGAGAGAATCACAGTTCTGGAGCAATCTGCAAAATCGTAGCTCCACGTCAGGGCGCCCACCTGATGGCCCTTCCCCCTATACAAGTGCTTGTTCTGCATCCCTTGTGTCCGGCAAAAAGAAGTAAAAGAGCTGGTCAAAAAGTAATCGCCATTTTGCAGATATGTGTATGTGTTGATTCTATCATATCTTTGCATTCATCCATGTTCATTCAGTGTGGTTTTATAACCAAATATGTTGTCCAATCCAAAAGGACTAGAGCACCCATATTCTTTGCTATATTATGCTTGTCAGTAGGTAGAATTTATCTTTCCACCTGTGTTATAACCACGTTTGGTGTTGTTTTATGCACTTTGCCTTATGTATTCATTACAACCTAATGGTTGCTCTTGAAATGTAACATTTAACAGCAATGAAGAACAGTGGGAAATCATGGCCTCTAACAGGCCTAAATGGAGGAAAACTATTATCTAGTGAAAGAACCCACTCTTCCTCTGAAGATCGTCACCTGTCTCGCTCCACCTGAAGAGTTTTCCTACCACAAGGGAATGAAAACTCATTACAAAGAATGGCAGAGCAGTCAAATGGAAAAGGGTACATACAGCATGAAAGCCAGAACCAATTCTACAATGTTTCATCGTATGTCCAGTATGTGGCCGCCTTTGTGCATTAGACTTTGGCTTCAGATGGCACACACACGAGGGTACACACATGAACGAATTGCCAAGCTGGACTTTGTCATCCGCTATTATCAACTATACATAGCTCTTTGTATTTATTGCAAGTTAATGGTAACCACAGTTTCATCAGAATCAAACATGGTATCTTCAGTTTGCACCTGATTTGTCATGTAGTCGATACTATTCTCAGGTTTTCTTTTCACATATGATGATTTGTACAACTTATATCTGGTCCAGGACTATTAGTTCTATGATCATTTTGTTCACTTTGCAGATTGGTCCTGACTTCAAGCCAAGGGATACAGTACATCTTATATTTCAGCCCTTGAGTTAGTCCAGGAGATTTTAGCCTTGTGTTGTTTTTGTCACTTTTGCAGATAATAATTTGGTGATAGCTCCATGTCAGGTTATCTTAAGGTCCCCCCTCACATGCTTGCCAGTGGATGGAAACCAGGTTCAGTGCCCCAACTTTGGCACAACCTGCATTTTTGTTTCTTGTTGATCTGTTGATGTTGTTGTTTTGCATTCACATGCTACAGCCAGACCCGGGCTATTTATGGCACCATTGGCACCCTGCACTATCTGTGCCGTGGCTAACTGCAGGAGTTGAGTTCAATGGTGATCCCAAACTGCTACCCCCAGGACTGCACATGTAGGGGCCCTTTACAGCTGATCTTTTCAGTCAGTCCAGAAATGTCAGCTAATGATCTTTTTGTCCTTTGTGCAGGTGGTGATGACTCTGACTCAATAGATATAGTTCATTTTACATCCAATCATTTTTATTAGGTTCAGACAAATTAGCCTTAGGATGTGTTTGCTTTCTCTTAGGCTGGCGGAGATGACTCCCAAGTCATCAGAAATAGTATATTTTATCTGTAATCAGTTCAGTTTGTCAAAAAGTTTTAACCTTATGTTTTTTGCCTGTTTTGCAGGCGGTGATGATACCAAATCCCAAGAAGTTGTCAATCAGCTGTTACAGGAAGCCCTGGAGACAGAGGCCAATGAATCACAGGAAGATGTCAACAGGCAAGCCTTCATATCATCGCAAGGGTATGTTCTCTTTTTCTCTGTGTGTCACATTGTGATGAATCCAACCATCAAAGATGTTGTTGTCATAGATCTAGCTCTTGTATCATAATAAAAAAAAATCATCCTAAATTTTCATTTCACAATGATCAAATTGTCCTGAAATTTTTTTCCAGGAACAAAATATTTGGATTTATTATTCTGTGTTTATATTTCTCTGGAAAATTCCATTGTAATGTGTTGGAGAGAGCATTTGAAGTTACTGTTCTGAACATAGATTTGTGTTGAAGAAAGATTGCAAAATGTCAATCTGTAGCTCATTTTTAAATGAAAGAACGTTGAAATGCATAGCTTTGACTGTATCAAGAACATTTCAATTTATTGTTCTAAATGTGCACTGCTTTATCTAGAAACACTCAGGATGTCAATGATGTTTGGTTTCAGGCGGGAGTACGACCACTACGGCTTCCTGAAGTTTGGCCATGAAGATGATGATGTGCTGGTGTCAAGGGCCAACATCCTACAGAGGCAGTCACTGGAGCTGGGCTATTACATCAGGGTGAGACATCCATGCACCAGGATCTTTTTAATGAGGATTATTTTCTTCATGCCAATTTACTGCCGTCTTCCGCAACAAGGGTTGTTGAAAAAGCAAAGTAAAGAAGGGAAAAAAATCAGTTTGTGTTGTTGTTTTTTACTTATAACATATATCAACAAACAAATTTGAAAGGTTTGTAGTATCTGGAAAATGTTTTTTCTCATCACAGTAGTAATGTCAAATTTTTCTATGATTAAGATTTCAAAGTAAGAAGAGCAACATTTTTTCTTCTTTACAATTTCTTATGAACAGTCCTTATGTTAGCAAATTGAAGTATTTGTTAGGTAAATGACAGTTTCAATGCTGAGTTAGTATGGTCATGTTATTTTGTATTTTACCATCTTATTTTAATAGTCTCTTAACTACTTTACTGTGAGAGCTCCAAGATATTCAGATTTTGGTCTCTCTTGCATAAAAATCGCTGAGTCTATCCAGTGCCTGAGGTCAAATGTCTTTTGCTGTTTCTGGGATACTGTCTTAAGAATGGGCAAAGTTGGCAATCTGATGTTTCAAAGACTTCACATTAACTTAAGGAATTGTTGTAATTATTTTTCTGGCAGTGAAAGGGTTGAGAATGTTTCCCTTATCACTTTCACTGTTTTGCATAGTGTATTTGGCAAGTGCTGAAGTGTCACCTTAACACAGTATGAAAGGCTAAAGTTGACTAGAGAGAGAGATATTTTATTTCTGTGATCAGCTCATCATGATGCCAAATCTGCTCCACATCCCATAACTTGAATCAAGATCCTGGTGATTGTCTGTTTTTCCTATTCAAAACACTCAGCCAAAATTGTTTTTCATATCTCCTGAAAAAAATGTATGGTGACACATTTTGTTTTCTTCTTTTAATACAGGAAATTATATGGTGTAAATATTGTGTATTCTTTTTCAAAGAAGTCTAATTTATACTAGTATATACACCCTTTGATGTACTTTTTAACTCATAAATGTATTCAACTGTGCAGTGTACAATGTACCCATATTCATGCCGAGGGGCTGTTAAACTTAAACAACACAGCAGACACAATACATGATGTAGGTACCAATCTCTTTGTCATCATTTCATTTCCTCCATAGTTATCTGTCAATCCCTTTGAGAGCATAGGGCCTCAACAACTTTCTTTCAATCACCTCAGTTTTTGGCAGTTCTCATCAGCTGAGCCCATCGTATGTTTCAATGATATACATGGATATTTTAGATAAAGGGATATATCAAGATTTTGACCATGCGGTCATTATCCAGATATGATTGTGAAACATCATACATTGGTGACATTTATTATTTTGTCTGATTTTCTTCATTTCTTCTTAAGTGCATCATCTCCATATCTGTCCTGGCTTGCCCACTCTTCCTGTCCTTGTGGGTTCCAAGTCAGTCCTGTATTATGACATTTTTTAAAGAAATTCCTTTCAATATCATTTGTGAAAATCATTTTTTCCCCTTTATTTGGCAGTTTATTTTATATGCACATGATTTGCCAAAAACTTTTGTTTGTGACATATTTCATCACTATAATTCTTTTCTTGGGTTTCATGTGCATATAGTATGATGCTAGAAGAATCTTATTGTTGCCCTTTTCTCCATGCAGGATGCTGAGGAAGAAACGTCAAAGAGAATCAAATGGGAAAACTTCATGGTGGGAATGTCCTCAGACAAACCACTGGCTCGCTCTCAGGATCTCAAATCTCTCATTCGCTTGGGCATTCCACACGAGTACAGGGAGAGGATATGGAAAGGGTAGGTAACACAAGAACAGGATATGGAAGGGTAGATAATACAAGGAGAGGATATGGAAAGCGGAGGTAACACAGGGAGAGGATATGGAAAGGGTAGGTAACACAAGGAGAGGATATGGAAAGGGTAGTAGGTGACACGAGAGGATATGGAAAGGGGAGGTATCACAGGGAGAGGATATGGAAAGGGTAGATAATACAAGGAGAGGATATGGAAAGGGGAGATAACACAAGGAGAGGCTATGGAAAGAGAGGTAACACAGAGAGAGGATATGGAAAGGGTAGGTAGCACAGGGAGAGGATATGGAAAGGGTAGGTAACACAAGAAGAGGATATGGAAAGGGTAGGTAATCTTTTACAGAGACATAAGCAGAAGAACAATGATGACTATGAGAAAGACTTAGGGATTTTTTTGTTTTTTGGGGGTTTTTTTTTTTAATCTTTTTTTTCCCCCACACCATCCCATCAGACAACTTAACTTCTCCTTACTAAGACAACAGCAAAACTTGAGAGATCCTAAGTTTTATCTCAACTTAGGATCTCTCAAGTTTTGCTGTTGTCTTGAATGGATCCTTATGAATAATCGCTAAAACTACTCAATTGAGTGCTTATTATTTAGTCCCTCTGAATGATGATATTTGTCCATCGCAGGTGATAAGGACCACAGATAGCCAGTTCTATGATGGGGTTGGGACTGGCTGGTGAGACCAGTCCCGGCACGGAAATGTTTCCCACGTATTGGGCAGGCATGGGGGGTGGCTGCAGTTAATGTGCTTGCTGCTCACGCTTTGCATTGACGTCACTTTGTTTCAGCCCCACTGTCCATTTCTCCTCGGCTGATTTGGCGGCCTTTGCTGATCAGTCCATGCCAGTTCCTCTGAATAATGTATCGAGCAGTTGACAGAAAGAAAAAGTATCAGAAACGTGAAACATATAATTAGTGTTAGTCAAGTACATATTGAAATCCCGCTGCTTCCGTTATAAAAAATGTATTGGAGATTTTATGGTTCAAGTTCTGGTTCACTTCCAGTAAAATACAAGCCATTTATAGCATTTCACCTTATTCAGATCACTTGTATGCAGTCATTTTTTCCATTGTAATTGTATTATTATACTGGTGTTTCTTCCACAGATGCATTGACTTGTATGTGAAACCATCAAGAATAAAACTGGGTGACAAATACTACAAGGATTTGGAGGAGAGGGCAAACAACAACAAATCCAATCCAGCAATCAAACAGGTTAATGTTTAATGTGACAGGTGTTCGTGTGTTGAACCACTAGCCGCTGCCATAGTTTTCCTTTCTCTTTGTGAATAAAATGTTCTCATCAGTCACCCTAAATTATGAAATCATTAAATCCGTGATAGGGCATGGATATGCTGACTTTTATGAAGACATGATCATCAAATCATTAAAATTAAATAAATAATCCAGTATTAATTCATCCAGAAATTGCAAGTAACGGATATTTTTTTTTTTTTAAATTTTTGTTTTAGTTGATTTATAGTTCAAATTTGCAAGCGAGGTAGCTGTGTTGTGTTTCAAGCTACACAAGGTATGAAAAGATCAAGAAATTAAGAGTGATTGTTATAGAATGGTTAAATGACACAGAATCTTTGACCTCAGAAATTTTTCCTCTTTCTGACAGATTGAACTCGACTTGTTGCGGACATTGCCAGACAACAGATTTTTTGAAAAGATTGACTCACCTGGGATACAAAAGCTCCGTCGAGTTCTGTTGTGTTATAGCATTCACAACCCACTCATTGGCTATTGCCAGGTAAGTCTGCTGAATAGTTCGCACGTTAGAATAACCAAAGCTGTAATCATTCTCAAATCAGTTCTTCTTATGCATTGTTTGCAGCCCTGTGCGAAGCACCAACGATACCCATCAGTCCCATCCGCTCAGTCCGCTGCTACCCCATCATGCCTCACGATGGTCCCTCAGCCACGCCCATTGTGAGCCAGCCAACCAGTAAATGAGGCTGAGAGTGAGACGAACAGGCACCTGCCTTTTGCCCCCCCTCCCCCCCCCCCCCAGGAAAAGGAAAAAACGAAAAAGTAGATGAAGGAACAACAAGAAGGACAGGATACCTCCTGTGATTCTGTGATTGAACACAGAAAAGGCATAAATGTTTGTGGGGAAAAAAGAAAACAGGATGGTGCAGAGGGTTGAAGTAGAGGTGTGAACCCATTTTCTGAAGAACCTTGCTAGTGCTGTCATTGCTGCCAATTTTTATTTATTTATTTATACATTTTCAGATCCAAAAGTCGCAAGCATAGCTGCTCCTAAAATCACACAGAAACAGAGCAGAGACCTAGGACAAACAAACAGATCCACTCTCGTCAGTCACTTGACGGCTTACACACCCATTTATTTATTCACCCACTCACTAATTCTCTTACTCAACTCATTCTCAGTCCCTCTTTATTTCTCTTTCTTACTTGCCATCTTTATGTACCCCCGGGTTGAGGATCTTAACATAGATACATGTATTAGAAAGGTTAGATGGGGATAAAACAAAGCTAGAGACACAAGAGGGCTCTGATGTTCCAACCATTGGCCAGCGTGGTTCACATCAATACGTAGAATCTTTTGATAGATACCGCATGCCGTGGATCAGGGGATGAATCAAGGTAGCGATTAGATTCCAAGACAGGCGTACATACATGTAATTTTCACGTAACATTCAGTAACAGCCAATGCCGTGGATTGCTCCTGGCAGAGAGGAGGATGGCCAGCTATTGGTCCACGGTTGGATGGAGCCAAGTGGCGAGTTAAATATGCATGAGAGTGAGCAGAGGGCTGAGCGGGTGAAAAGGTTGGAATTGGACGTTTAATACGTCTTTTACAGGGCTGTCAGAGTTCCGGGGATCTGCGAAAATCCGGGGTTTGTCACAATCCACGGTTCCGGCATCGCGATCGCCGTCGTCGAAACTGGCCGCGATTATCGACATCTCCGGTTGACTAGTAAATTTAGAATAATTTTCACTGCTAACAAATATCCACTATGGAACCATAACCGCAGGCATCAAGGTTTTGAGCCTATATTGCCAGATTGGATTTCTATTGAACCAGGCGGAATTACTTATGAATCATATAGTATCACATATTAGATTACTCTTTAGGCATTTAAGAGAAATGTAAGCTGGCAACAAGACCCCCAAAAAAGATCTTCTTCCATATCCGGGAGAGGGTTTTGAATCTCACCTTGTAGCCTACCTAGTGGAAGATTGGTGGATAAGTAGCATCAGTAATTACAGTTTAGAATGTTTAAAAACTTGTTTTAAAGAGCGCATCTCCTGTTTATTGATATTCTGTGTGAGGCAAGTTCTAATCCTTTGAGACCAGTAGATCAGATTTAGATCTAACTTTGGATCTTCTATTTAAGACTATCTCAGTGTCACCTGTCGGTGTCAGCGTTTAAATGGTTTGGTGCTTGCTTCTACATGTACTAGATTTATACATTACTAGTCACTACTCTACAGACTACGTTTGAGATCTGGCTCTAGTCTAGTTGTGAAGTATTAAGGGCACTTGTGGCCATGACTACCATTCTGCCAGTTAGTATTATTCATCACTGACATAGATTGGAATTTCTTGTATTGTTTTTTGCAGTGTGACAAAGCATTCAGTTTGTTCTTGTATGTGATTAGGTTTCTGTGGGATAAAATGAGAGTCATATGTACTTTTTCGAATGCCAGCCGACAAAGTTCAGGGGTTGGCTCAATTTTGCACTGACAGCCCTGCTTTTAGCATATGAGATAGCCTTTCAAATGACGTACTTATACTGTGGTTAACAGTGAAGTGGTTAAATTTAGATTATATCATACCCAGAAAATGAGCTGATTTTTTTTTTTTTTTTCGGAGACAGCTGCCAAACACTTAGATTTCTAATTTTCTGCCCTTAGTTTCATGCTTTGCTGTGATTTTGTTGTATCAGTCATGATATTCTTTGTCAGTTTTACAGAAGAAAGTATAGCACATTTCGGTCAATTTCATGGTGCTTGGAGATTGATCTAGTCATTTCTCTTTAAAATCCTTTGTGTTTCATATTATCACTACATTCATTTCCCATAATCTAGACCAATCTTTGGATCATTTGAGCTGTACATGTCACTTTCAGCATTAATTTATGTTTTACCTATACTTAAATATGACCCTGGTTCCACTTTTTCATCGCTCATTTTTATGTTAAACTCATATCATCAGCATGTGTTCATCGATCTTCAAAAACTGAATTCATGTAATATTAAAAGACAAAATGACATTGAAATACTGGTAGGCGCTACATAAAAGGCAAATGACAAAGGCCTATTAAACATGAAATGATATTTTATTGCCATCGGAATTAACCACCTTCCTTAATTAATGTTTCATTGAAATATCATGTAGATTTCCTATTTACTGTCTTTCTTGTAATGTAGAATATAATAGAAAGGTAAAATACATAGGACGTAAATAACAGAGGCATAACATGAGACTTATCACCTTTTGTTCAGGGAATCAATCGCTTGGCTGCCATAGCCTTACTGTTCCTGTGTGAGGAGGATGCTTTCTGGTGCCTGGTGGCTATCATTGAACACCTGATGCCTGACCATTACTTCACCACAACTCTGGCTGCAGCACAATCAGATCAGGTGAGTCTTCCAGCACATTGCTAGAGTTGCTGCCATCTTGTAAGCAAAGGATGACAATGTCACCACACATGTTGTTAGTATTGACAAATATAATGTGTGAGTCTTGAGAGAGACAGTCACCAGGTGAAAATTTCCAATTTTGAGTCTAGTGCATGTCATTAAAAGGTGATAATTGCAGTGCATTTAATGCTGATTTAATTTCAGTCTTAAGTTATTTCTTGATGATATGAGATTTTTTCAAATATTAAGAAGTATTGGTATTCCTTTTCTAATTGATTTGCACTTACCGTGCATCTCATTTTGTCTTTGTATTCGTCATACACATACTGCTGGTAGTTAAAGGAAATTTGATTGAAAGGAATGGGATAAATAGCCTGTGATTAATAAGCTCATCTTGCAGTCTGTTAGATATACCAGATAAAGTTTGCATGTTTTTGTCACAGTTTTTTTATGTGCAGAATATTATATCTGCTTTGCAGATGAAAATTCTCACTTAAAATGAAAGATTACATCAGTCATTATATTCTCCTCTCAATAGTCAGATATGAATTACTAGATAGTGTGTTCTCAGTGCCCATTATTGCTCTATGGAAATAGCTGTAATGAGTCAGATTTACACTGAGATGCAACTGACGACTCATGACATTACTGAGCATGAAAGCTGTACAAATAATGTCATTAGAAAAGATGTGCATTAATGGAATTATATATTAATTCAGTTATTTATGTTGTCAAATGACTCGTTCCATATTTCTCACTATTTCAAAAATTGCTGAAAACAACTTGTTCTTTTATCATTAACCAATGGCAGTATTATAGAAAATGTTGAACATGGTTAAATATTTGAATCCCAGAGAGTGCTGAAAGATCTGGTACAGGACAAATGCCCCAAACTTCATGCCCACCTGGAATTAAATGAGGTCGACCTTTCACTGTTTACATTCAACTGGTTCCTGACAGTCTTTGTGGACGGTATCCTTCCGGAACTTTTCCTGCACATCTGGGATGTCTTCTTGTATGAGGGCAACAAGGTTTGTCATTTCTGTCTTCATTTTTCAACACACAGGGGCTCAGATATTTTCCACATACATTTCTCTTTCCACTGCCTGTGCCCAATAGTGTGTGGCTTGAGATTTTATAGATCTAACTAGTGTTTTTGTGACTCGATTTTGCCTTCATTGTAATGCTCAAGTTCTTGGAGTACGTAATATGGCCAGATAAACACAATTTACATTACAAAAGGAAAAACATCACAGTTAGAAAGAGAGTTTCACAAAACTCACATACTGAGGTTTACATCACAGGAGGCTACTGAGATGGAAAAAAAGGCTCATGTCTTTATATGCTGTAGATCAGACAGCTGTAGAAGGTTAGAGAAAAATTAGAATGTGTAACAAAATAGACTTCCCTTGAGGATGAGAAAACTCCAATCACTACCAAAACCAATTATGACGATAGAGGGCCAAGTGCTGTATCAGTTACTGAAATCCATATTTCCATATTGTACATTATCAGTTATGAAGTTCTTTATACCAAGCCGTTCACTAAGTTTTATTTGTCGTTCACTTCATATTTCATGGCTGTTTCCTATGCAGGTTTTGTTTCGGTTTGCCCTGGCATTCTTGAAATATGCAGAGGATGAAATTTTAAAGCAACCAAACAACTTGGCTATAAATCGATACATGAGGACACTGGGAGAAACTATCACAGATGTTAAAAGAATTTGTCAGGTAAACCATCCATTTCTGGATTATTTTATCGTTTGACTTCATTTCCACTGTGATATGACAGCCTTTGAGAAGTGGATTTTAAATTACAAATTCAGCAGGGATTTTTTTTTTTTTTTAAATACAGATTCAGAAGTGAATATTCCCCATTTTTCACATCAGTTGTACTATTTTCTAAGATGTCTGAACAACAATGCTGATGGATGTTAAAGTTTCCATAGTTGATATATTAATTTTCATCTTTTCTGTGCCAAACTCGGCGACTTTTTATTCGTGGTTGTAAAGTCAAAAGTTTAGCCTATTTTATCTCTTCCTCTCATCGCATTTTAGGTCTATTGTCGGAAACCTTAAATAGATGCAACAAATTCTTGAGAACTATAAAATGAATTAGTTAGCTACAGATCTCATCACAGTGTCAGCTTATTTTGTTAGCAAGCACAACCCACTCATGGATTATAGCACGTGTGAAACACGGTAGGCAAATTTTGTGTGTAATATTAGGACATAATGGTGACATTTCCTTGAGTGAAAGAGTACAAAGTCTTCTTTTCTGAGATCAGTTAAATTGTGACAAGTAATGTTTCATATGTGTGCGGTAGTCAGTTGGTTCATTCTGTCACCCAATAAATTTGTGAAAACAATGCTGTCCCTCTCACCATGAGAATTTGCACAACTTCCAACACTATATGAGGTGAGATGAAATAAATTTTATTTGTCCTTAAAAGGAAGATCCATTCATATTTGATAAGATACATAATAGTTTATATATGCAGGATAAATTCATTTTATATGCATATAGGCAAAACTGTCAGTAATAGTATCAGGACAAAACAGACTCAAGAAACATTGTCTCTGCTTGATAGTTGTATTGCTGATGGCAGAAAGGAACTTTTGTAATGTTCATGATTTGTTCAACAATAAGTTCACAATTAACTTTTCCATTCTTTCACTTTGCAGATTGCCTTCCATGAGTTGAATCCATTCCCCATGAGATCCATTTCCAGCAAGCGCCACAACCATCTACAGCAAGTGAAGGTAATTATATCTGATTTACTGATAGAACTTTCTTCTTGTGATAGTATGACTAAATCCAGTGTTCAGTGGAAAGCATGTATTATTTCAGATCATTCTGTCACTCATATCCTTAGTTCCGACAATCAGTAAGGTGCAGATACACATTTAGATTACTCTGTACAGTGTCTGTGAGTCCATTAACAAATTTAAGTGGAGAAGAAAGAAAATTATATTTAATAATATGGTTTCACTAGATTTGGCCTGAAAATCTATCACTGCTCTCCAGTCAAGTCTTGAAATGAGAGATTGGTGGGAAGGAAGAGGATAGCAGAAGAAGAATGGGGTTTGTGATCGGTGTGAGTTTGACTTCTGATATAAAACTCATTTGGAAAAAACTTCAGTTCATATTTTCAATAGTTCAAGAATTCCATTGGTTAATGGGGGAGGAAAGTCTGCTGTCCATGTCATACATTAATAACCGGCACATTTTTTCCAACTTTCCTACTGTCTTTGTGATTTCAGTTGGAGCTGGAAGAGCTGGAGACCATTCGTGCAGATCTGCGGTCGAGCCATGAAGAGGAAGCTCGCGGTCGAGAGCGGCAAGGCTACTTCAGTGAAGACGATTTAGATGATCTTGGAGATGATGGCCAGTAGCAAGAAAACTCAAGATATGAACAGAAAAAATAACAAACTGTAAAGAGTTTTATCACAAGTGATGTCATATGTCTTACTTCAGCGGGAAATGAATTTTTGGGTTTTGATCACCAACTTTTTTAATTTGATGTTCTCAGCTGGTTAATCAGTTGTATCAGTGGAGACAGTTTTATCAACCCAGAAAGACAAGTGTGTAGCCATACAAAAATAGAGCGCAACAAAGCTGTCCTACTTTTTCACAAGAACAGACTGGGGGATTGATTGACATCCTTGTATTAAAAACATGTACTTTGCAAATCATTCTCAGCAGTCTTTTATTTCACCACTTTTTTTTATTTTAAAGTATTAACAGACATGTATCTTATATAAAAACTGAAGATTTTTTGTATTGTTGTTCATATATATTGTTTTTTTATTATAATTTTTCCCACTGTTTCTACAGAATTATCAGTCTGCATTGAATTTGGGGTAGAGAGCAAACATCAGATGACTGTTAGATATACATTTAATGTATGGTATGGCATTCATGCAAATTAGTTCAGGGTAGGAAAAAGACATTTGTTGCATATCAAGGTGAAATGAGTCCGATGCCAAAGTTTTCATATAAAGAGTAATTGATGTCAACAGAAACAGAGATGAATGTGTGCTTTTGCATTTTTCACCTTTCCCCTAAGCCAGGGATGTCCTGGGCTGGATTTGGTGAGGTGAAAATATCTGGGGGCCAACTATTCAGTCTGACTTCTTTGAATCATTAACATTCAGTGCAAATGATCTGTTTAATGGAATTATTATTTGCAAATGGCATACTCTTCATTTCTTCAGATAGAAAAACTTTTACCAAAATCACTCAGCCTGTCATATTTGAAGACTGCGGTAAATAAAGAAGAAGTCTGACTGGAAATAAAAACTTTTCGGAAGCACAAACGTATCAAGGTTCATTTGAAATATCACAGAGGTTGCGATCTAGTGAACATTTGAACATGGGCCGCATCTGGCCCCCGGGCCGGACTTTGGACATGCCTGACCTAAGCTATATACATCCACTGCTGGCTGTAGCCCTCCATAAACCTACTCCGTTCTGTTCTGTTCTGAGCAGTTCTGGCCCAGTTAGTACCAAAGTGCTATTCCAGGTCATCTCTCCATTTTGATACTGGTCTTCCCTTGGATCAACATTTGTCTCTTAGAATCTAATCTGTAGATCATTGAGTCCATCTGTCATCCTTTGTTCTTCATCACATGTCCTGCTTTACTTTGGTGAAAAAAAAATAGTTAGCTCTTACTCTTCTCTGTCAAGATATTTACATTGAAAGTTAAACTCTTGCAAACCCAAGTCAGTAGAATCCCAAGATTCTGAACTTAATCTTCTTTGATATTGGAAGCATTTCACCAGACCATGCCATATTTGCAAAGGAGATTTTTTGGACAAAATATTCATTTTCATATTATCTTGTTTGTGAAGATCTCATGCAGTTAAATTGATCTAATATGAAGGTTATGACAGTCATGAGTACAGGTTTTAAATATGTGGGGAAAATTGATGAATCAAATGTTTCACATTTACATATCTCACTGCCTTGGAATATGGCAGTATATAATGTTTGTCATTCCATAGTAAAGATCCATTCTCAGATTGTGATTTTTTTTTTAAATACTCATAGTTTACTGATATCACACAAATGTTTTATATGTGACATCAAAACGAGATAATTAGATGCGTTAGTTATGAACTGTAATTCTAAAAAGTATTGTATAGAACATCTGATAGTTATTCGCTTTTATGTCAGTGTTTTATGTGAATAGTAGTTTGGATTTTTTAACATAATCATGAACTGATGAGGAAATATTATGTCGGCAATCTGTGATATTGTTTTGTCAATGTGTCTTTAGAGAATGGTAAATTGTTTACATATGTACTCATTCCAGTTTTATAGAGTGCTTCATAGCAGTAAAATATGAAAATGTGACTAGTTGACCGAAAAAATAACTTGGTTTGACCCATCACATAAATGGATAATAAAGATAAATTTTTCTGTAACATTTGTGGAATTCAATGTATGGCGAAGGCACTGCAACTATGAATAAGAATGAACAAAATTTTTCAAGTTTATTTCAAATGCCATTGCTTTTGGTGAAATCTGAAATAGCCCATTAGGTGTCATCCATCTGAACTCCATTGTACAAAATGACATGATACAATGATATTTCTCAATTTTTTTATTTTTTTTTACTATTGTTTGAACTACATAGTTTTGAGTGATGAACACAAGGATACAATTTAGTTGGTAGCTGCATGTAAATAACAAAGTGGACTTCCAGTGTAAACTTGAGATCATCTTGTCACAGTCCATATTTTTTTCTTAGAGGAGAAGTATTTTTTTTTAGTCCTGTGATCAATCTCAAAAAACTCATCTTCATCATCCAAGAGAAACGAGATATATATATATCTAGATCTAGATAGTATCAGTTAGTTTATGCTAGTACTGAAGGAGAGCGACCGTGTTGTTCATCCTCAAAATGTTGAGTTTTGTTGTGTCTATCAAGAGAAAGGGATAATAATATATATATCACTGACGAAGAGGAAGACTGTTGTGACAGTTCGCAAAGTTTACAGGGGAAGGAAAAATGTCTTATTTCCAAGGCATCTGTAACAATGTGCAGTATGTGCAGTGTCTGGTTCAGTGGAAAACTGTTCTATCTGTACTCACATAGAATACTACACCACAGTTTCATGTGACATCATGTATGTAATGGAGCGGTAAAGTATTCTTCAAATTTACTTGCCGTGTAGTTAGAATAGAATCTTTTTTCGGCCCTAAAGTACATGTATGTCTATTTATAACCACAGTTCTGAGATTTGGACATAAGTTGTGTCCCTTTGTATTCTTCAGTCCCCGATAAAAGGTCCAGTTGACCAAGATTGTCACTCAGAACAGTATTTCACTCCTCCAACAATATATTTCTGCAGTGTTATTGATGTTTTCTTTAGTAATTAGATTTTCTTTTTATTTGTGTATGATATCACCAATGTAGGTTGCACTGTATCAATCAGGGCAATTTTTTCTCTTTATGTCATTGTGTTCTCAAAGAATAAATGCAGCGGCAAACTTCAGTATTCTCTCATCCCCAGCTTTGTCTTTGCTTCTTTATGTTATGTCATATCAACTTTTATGTTCTTGTCCCTCATCTTTACTCAGCTGTTTTTCTAGTTGTCGTCTTTTACAGTTCACATTCTTGATATTTTCCTTTTAAATTCTTGAGAAGGGATGATATCATGTACATTAGAGAACCATTGTTAAGTAAAATCAGATATGTGTGCCAGATTAGTAAAGCCGGCTTGAAGACCAGCATTTTTGCTCTATTACCATGCCATGTACAGTTGCCTTGACTTTTTCTTAAATTCACAGTATCATTTGTGTATGTCTTCTGTAAGATTCTTTTTTTCTTTCTACTCATCTCTGGCAAGCTTTTCATGTTAATTTTTGACTGGTTAGACTTCATGATGAAATGATTCCCCCCTTACAGATTTGGGCATTTCAGTGTTTACCAATATTGTGTGTGAACATGTCTCAATTTCACACCAATTGTTTAATTTCACATTGGAAATATCATATTCCATCTTGTATCTGGTAATTCACATCACATTCTAGTTCTATGTTTTTAACACCTTTCAGCCCCCAAGGAGGGCTACCTCAGCGGGTTATTTATGTCATCTCATTTTCAGTGCATGTTCCTAATGGAAATAAATGTATATATGCTATGGGAAAAAGATGTAGTCTGAAGACTACGTGAAAGGAACCCTTTGTGTTAGCTATGCATTGGTCACTTTTAGTACAGGAGGCAATAGTGATGAATTGTCTTTACCCAGAGTGTTCTTCATTAGTCACTCCATTGCATCTCTGTCCTGGTCAGTCTTGAGAGAGCTCTGGTAAAGGTTAGTAAGATGTGTGAGGTTGTCGCTATATGAGATACAAAAACTTTATGGTCAATACTTTGTAAGTCAAAGGTCTGCCTACATCTGCAGTATTAGCAGTGATGCTTATGAACTCTGATTTAACCCATAAAGTGCTGGATGCTGTATACTAATATTCCCTCAGTGCCAGATACTTCCAGACTACAGACAGACCACAAGGCCTGTGGTTTGGCATTTTGGGATAGAACAAATGGACTAGCAGTTTAAGGGTTAAAATTATATGGACTTACATCATCCTAAAAGACTTTTTATTCCTAGGTCATCTTTGCTAAGACAAATGATATTCTTGTATCTGTTTCATTGTACTCTGTGCTTGTATCAAAAAGAAGTGTATCCTGTAGATACTACATCACTGTAACTTCTTGAACTGTTTTTTGTTGTATATTTATTGGTTTGTTCTGTTAAGAAATTCTCATCCATTAGTTCTCATTTTTTCTGAAATCCAGTCCAATGGATAAAAGAAACATTTTACCTGCAATCACTGACAGTATGATAGAATGTAACATTGAAATCCTTCATCTTTTCCTCTGATGGAGAGCATCAGATCTCTTCAGTTTTGCAACTATTTCTCTATGAACTGAAGTAGAAAGATTCAGACCACTTTAGTCACATATGTGAAATTATCCATTTTATCAAATTTTTCCCATGGTAATGTCTTTGTTTTTGATGTTTCGCTTGATGAAGATTTCAATAATATGAGGATCTGGTATGTGGCCTTATGGTATGAAATGACAAATTCTTGATAGTCTTTCAGAGTTCCTGTGTTTGAAGGAAGATACTGTTTGTGGATCACAGCCTTGTTAAAGATATTGTATGTTGAAAGAAGCCTTGCTATTTGAAATATTGTTTTGAACCATTGCTGATATTTTCTATTTTCTAACCAGGGGCAATTTATATTTGGCGTTTAAAGTCATATTTAGACTGTTTGTATTAGATAAGCAAGAGAACTGGCAGGCAGTGAATCTCATTGATCATATTTAAAACTTTTAATCACTGGTCATTGAAGTATGTTCTCACGGAGTGTTGGTTTGGTTTTCAAAGATTCGTGCGGATAAGCATATACTCTTTTGTAAATCTTATCTCAGACGAAAAAATTTGGTGACACGAATGAAAAATTGAGATCTTTGATTGTGGAAGCCTGATTCCTACCAGTGCCCCTTTCTTTCCCCTGATAAAATTCTAAGTCTTCTTTTTGTTTTTCTCATTCTTGTTCAGATGTTGATGAAGAAAAAGAAAGAAAGATGTCAATATTTTCCTTTGTAATAGTCTGCCTCTTTGAAAGTTTCACTGAACTGTTCATAACTGGGAGCAGTTGGTGTCTTAGGCAAAGCAACATTTTCTTATAACATAGTTGGTACTGGATAGCAGTTATACAGTTCATATTTCTTATTGTGCAGACTCTGGATGCTTTCAATCTACCATAACAACAAATTCAACAGGAACACTCCTAAGTGTTCTCAGCCTCACATATGAGGCATCAGCCTGTCAGGCTTTCAAATTCTTATCATTCCAACATTAACACTCTCTACCTACGACAAGTATTTAGATCAGTGTCGACTCAGGATATGTGTGTAAACTGTCTTTACAAATTGTTCAGCCCAGTTATGATTTGAGTGGGACAACTTCTGATCCGGAGTCATATGAGACACGACACGATGAAATCAGGCGCTCGTCAAATGAGACGACTGGAGAAAACACGTGTTTTTGAACAGTGAATGAATTCTTAACGTTATTTTCTTTCTTCACAGAACCCTTCTATATCAATGTAAAAATGTATTTCAGAGTTAAATTTGCCGAAATAGATTAAGTAAAAGCCAAAAAAATTTAATTTAGTGGCATGGCCTAATAAGGATAAAGAAGGATTAACAATAGTGATAGGCCATTTTCTCACTAAATTCAGCTGCAGCAACAAGTCACCCCCATCGTCTTTGATTGTCAATATCTTGACGTCTACTTAAGGTAGAGCAAAATTTTTTTCATACACAGAAAGGGAAATGAATAATCTTCACAATGATACCAATAACTCCAAATGCTCAAAATTTGACGAGAGCCTGATTTCATTGTGTCGCGTCTCATATGTCTCAACCACTCGGCCACCGATGCCACATGTAACTGCATGTGCTTCTTGAAAAATGCAACTAAGAGTGAAGATTATGGAAATGCAGCCTGGAGAAATCTGCACTCCAAATGATGTTGTTTTACTGGTGCTCAGAAAGTGAATACGATGGCACTCTTATATCTAGATAACATATTTTTGTACACATCTTTCACAATTGTACAAAAACGTCTCATTAGATGTTTGAAATCCAACGAGATCAGAATGCTTTAAATGCCTTTGACTTATGTGTGCACAAAAAGAAAAAAAATCATCTGACATTCCTGCATCACATGCTCATTTGTTTTTTCTTTTTACATCATATGCTCAGTTTTCGAAAGGAATTTTTTGTGAAAATGCTCATTTGAGAAACAATTTTTTATGTATTCTTGAACTTCTTCATCCAATGATTGCTAAGATCCAGCCAAAATTTGTAACTCGGTGTTATCATTGTGACCTAACTCTCATGCCGTGTGGAATCTTTATATCATTTACAGTAACCCAGAAATGGACAATGATATACAGTGGGAGAAAAAAAAAGATCTGTTGGACAATAATAGTTTAATAGTTGATCAAAGTAGAGGACATTTTTTTTATCTGAAAAAGTAGATTTTACTGACAATGGGCCACCACAGAAGTTAACTTTCAATGTGTCTATCTTGACACAGCAAAGTTGTAGCTGAATAATTTCACCTCAGAAATGAAATAGTCCATTTTTTCATTTTCTGCTGATCCATGTAACAGAATGGATCCATACATTTTATGAAAAATATAACTTCAGACTCATCTCACCCAGTATCATACAACAAATAGAGGCTTACATATAGTTGATTTGTCAGAGAAAACTGTGTGTATATGCACTACACCATTCCCATTAACATCAACTTCAGGATGAGGCTACTGCCATCAGGTGGTCAAAATAGTCCCAGTGATCTATTGCTACCAGGTGATCTTACTATTGTAGGTAGATGTTCTGGGATATTTGAATAAATTACATGTAAGCCAATCTCTTACCCTAACCCTAAATCTAACCCTGACCAAAATCAAACCCTATTCATAACCTTTCTAAAGCCACATTGGCCTGGTGTGAACCTTTCCCTTTCTGGAGTCTAGAATCTGCTAGGTCTAATCTAATGTCTGATTAATATTAAAAGATGTAATTTGATTGGTTGAAAAGTAAAACCTGGCTACAGTAGACCACTGAATCTGTTTTGATCATCTGGTGGCAATAATCAATAGGCTACCTTATTTTATTTGTAGTTGTTTCATAATGTTTACTGATATCCTTGCAGACAAAATAATTGCTAATGATTAGTTGTAAACATTGTCATGATATTAGGACATCCTGATCAAGTATTTTTGCTTTTTTTAAAGTTGCATAGAAGGAGAAGGAGTGGATATAAAAAATATTCAAGAAAGTAATGAGAACTTGCCATTCTGTGTTGATGCATATAGCTGAAGATGAATGTTCAGAGTAAAGGCAATGGAAATAGATTGAACTTGATATCAAATTGCACTTCTGTTGTTTGTTTTTGAATCTATATAATTATGATGAGGTTGTCATCTCGATTGTAAGGAGAAACAAAGTGCAAGATGATAATTTCTTCAAACAAAGAAATCCAGCCGAATTTTGTAGATGGAAGTAACAGGGCAGCAAGTAACACATTTTCAATTTGTTAATTCAAACTAGATGAGAACATAGACGGCAGGGCTTATGATATTTTATGGTTCAGCTATCAAGAGAATTGATATTGATATGGATATACATTATGGAGATAAATAGATGAGGCCAATCTGTGATGTTTATTTTAAGATATGGGTCATGTACATTTGTATATTTGCTCACATTTTGATATTGTTAGTTTTGTAATCATGAAAAACTCAAATCAAAATAGAAAAGAAACTAGGAACAAACTGCTGTAAATGTCATGGGGTGAGATGTCTGGAAGGAAATCCTTTTTCCGCTGTATTACTATATACGTGCATGTACATCATATGTATATATATAATATATATATATGACTCATTAAAAGATGGTTGACCTTTACTGTGCGTTTTAACCATATGATCGTAAAGACTGGCACCAGAATTTTGCAAAAATATTACATAAGGAATTATTCATGTATTACAAAGATATTTCATGGAAACAGTGCTTGATCAGTTAATGCAACTTTTTTAAAGAAAAAAAAAAAAAAAGAAGCTAGCAAAATGCGTAAAAAATGCTGATGTTTGCTTATGATCGATGACAAAGATCATTGTGTTCAACAGAGAGGAGAAAATAGACACAGTTATCCAGGAATGCAAACTCTGAAAGGGTTAAATATGTTGTCTTGTCTCTTTACTTTGCCATCTGGATAACATGTATGGTCAACAGTCAGTCACAAATGATAAAATCCAAACCAGCAACTAGTTCATTTTGTGTACCCTGAAGTGGGAACTTAGGCCAAAAATGTGATGCCCACAGATGATCGCCAGCTGAACTTGAGTTCTGGCCTTTATTGCTGCACACTTTTTCACTTGACTGTTCTGCCTTTCATTTTCATACATGTTCGTTTCCCTGCGAATATCTTGCCTCCATTTAGACTTATTAGTGATCATGATTTCCGATTGTTATTCATTGATATTACATTTGTAGAAAGATTTTTTCAGTGTATCTGGATAGTGCCTATTGATAAGAAGGAGATACAGCCTGCCATTAGAGCAAGGATACTGATAACACAAACCCAGATTACTTCTAATCTAGTAGCAAAGCAAGAGAAATCTTCTTGCACAACAGATTAAGACTATACAACTCTAATGTGACATTGAAAATACTGTGTTGTTCAGAAACCTGGGCACCCACTGAGTTTAACCCTTTGAACCCTGGTCACCAGTGCTTGAAAAATCCCTGTCCCTGGCCTTCTGGGCCGAGAACGCACATTTCTCATTTCATCTTCAATATCTTGTGTAACCACAAGCCTCAAATGCAATCATGGGTGCAGATATTTGTAATCACCGTAGTCCTAAACGTCCTTGCCCCAAAGCTACCTGTTAGATAAATTTTTAATTGTAGTGGACGCATAGGATTGGGGCAAGTGTGTCAGCCCGGTCTACTGGGCTGTTGGGAATTTGACATTGGAAAATCTGCCTGGTGTACTGGGCTGTAGGGTTCAATGGGTTAAATGCAGTTAAACTCCAAATACCTGTTTTGGACTACTGGCTTGGACAAAATTCTCAAAGTACTGTTGGTGTTAGAAGAAATCAAGAATGAAGAACTACGTGTATGACAAAGGGTTTATCCAGTACTGGTAGAGGGCGAAATTGGCTGGAAAAGGTGACACTAGATATGACACAGTAAAATAGTTTTTTTTTTAAAATGTAGGATTATCCAGCAGGTACTGGGGTGGAATTCAGAAAGAAAAAACCTTAAATTAAAGGGAACAAACCCTGCAGTGTTTTGATCTACAATATGAGGAAGAACATGGGAAACAGAGACAGAGAACTCTGGCAGATAGCAATAAATGTTGGGTCCAGTCAGTAGTGGAACCAGAACTTCTGACTTGAATCCAACTGCCCAATTACTAGGCCACCAACACCACAAGTTATTGGATTGATGACATTCTTCTAAAAACTCGTCATTCATAATTCTTTGTTATATGGAAATTTGTCAACCGGCACAAATGTTCTCGAATTTAAAAAAATATACATATATATATTTCAGGAGAAGTAGCTACTTATAGAAAGAAGTGGTGAAAGAAAGAAATGGTGAAAGAAAGAAAAGGTGAAAGAAAGAAATGGTGAAAGAAAGAAATGGTGAAAGAAAGAAATGGTGGAAAAGATAGGGTTGATAGGACATATTCCAAAATATAACAAATAGAACTGCCACCAGGGATGCAGCGGATAGAATCTTGATAGAGCCTGCACGATAGTCCATCAATCTTTTGGTGGGGAGGGAGAGGGTGAGGGTGTGGAGGTGGTACTGCCAGAACAAAATGGTGACCATGTCTCAGGATGGGTTGAATGGTATCTTTGCTTGGTGGCCGGTCCGTATCACCTTGGCAAAAGTGACAGGCAATAATGATGATCTTATCTTCTCCCCAGATATGAAGAAAACATAGTTTCATTTTTATTATTATCTTATGTATGTAGTCTTTCAATCCAAAGAAAGTATAAATATTTCCACTCTAAGTGCAGGCAAATTTAGTGAGAGAAAATCTTTTGGGTGGATATTTGGACTTCAGAAATTTTACCTGAGCTGCGATATCTCCGCCTACTCTTTATCAATTTTTAACTGTCTAGAGTTGTTTTTTTTTTTAATGTTTGTAACATACACACGGAATCTCCGAGATGTAATTTTCCCCTTATCTGAGAAGGTTAGATGTCAGGTTTCTCTATCCAAGAAACCAGTTGACTGTAGGGTCATTGTAAACTAAAAGCGAGCAGATTCTAATCTTTCTCAAACTCTGGTAGGATTTGAACCCTGAAAACTTTTCATTGTCATTGAGGGCAAACACTTAGCCCTTTGGCCACAGCACCCCGCTCCCCATAACATCATGTGTCTTATAAATTGCCATTATGTGGACTGTTTATGCTTTGATATACTATTATTACTGTTTATAATCATTGAATGTTTTTATGTCTCGACTTACCATGAACACATTGAAGAGTGCAATAGATGTGCCCAAACTTATCTTGGTGTCCTGATGTGCTGTGTTATTTGCTGGGGGTGGTAGTGGTGTCCTGTGTGATGGATGATATTGTTGGTAGTGTTGACGATGGTCGTGATGTTGTTATATAGCTATGGTGATGGTGTTAGCAGTGGTAATGAAATGATGATACATGTATGGATGTAACTGGTAATGGTAATGATTATTGTGTTGATTGTGGTGGAGTTTGGTGATGTTGTGGTTGGTAGTGGTAATGGTAGTTGGTGTTGGTATGGGCGATGGCGTTGTGTTTGATACTGGTGGTGGTAGTGGCGATTTTGTGGTGTTGATGACGGTGATGATAGTATCGATGTAGTAGTGACAATGATGTTTGTGTGTATAAGGGTAGGGAGGAATGGAGAGGGAGATGGGGAACCGTGCCCCTAAAATCCTTTCTGCGTCCATACAGGCGACCTATTTCGGCTGCATATCAAATAGATTTGAAGTGCATTTCAATCTCGATCTGGTGCCCAAATCCTCTTGTGAACACATAGAAGTGTTCCATGTTGTATGATAAACTGGACGATGCCGTAGTTTGTCCCAGCATTTCCCTTTCTAAACATCAAGGACACCACGAGAGACTGTCTGGTAAAAATCAGACGTAATTACAGACCAGAGTCCAAGATATATTGAGTCATTTTGAGAACTTGTTGAGTTTAGAACAGTGACTTTGACGTTCTAAGCAGCTTATTATCTTAATACTTTATCTCTACAAAGCCGCTCTAGATGCTATTTTCACGACAGACTTCCCACTAATATTTTTATATAATAATATAACAATCATAATGACTGTAGTAATATTATTATTTACATTTATTTCAACAAACTGTTTACAGACATTTTCTGACCTGACTTTCAAGGACGAGTAAAAATATAGATGATAGCTTTTGTTTTACTCATGGAAAATAATCATGACTGCAAAAGAGTTAATAAGAGTTCTCTGGACGAGGAGAGAGTCAGAACAAAATGCAAAATAAGCAGCAAAACTACTTCTAGAGAGGTGAACAAACTGTTGATGGACAGAGAGATTATGAGAAAACACAATAATAAATTTAAATTTTGCCTTGGTTTTGTTTAGTCCTAATTATTGTTGTCTCTCAATATCATCATCTTGTGTTATCTCCTTAAGAGGTCGACTTGAAATATTTGGCCATCTCTCTCTACCCTCGACTTTTCTGGTGCATTCCTCCAAAGGTAGATTCGTCCGGTCCTCTATGTCATTCGTCCTCGTTCTCGGCGGTCTTCCTCTCGATATACATGTATTAAATATAAAGTGGCTTTCTATTTCAACTTTCAGCGTATAAAAAAGAATGTGTAAACTATTTTTCAAATACAGTGACTATTTACGTTTTTGTTATTCTTAATTCTATGGGATATGTCAAGGGTGACTCATAGTAAGATCGGTTATTTATTGTCGGAGGTTTTGTACTTTTCCAAAGCCCATACGGATCGATCATGACTTTTACAGGGGACTTTACAAACATAATGTACCTTATAATGCCCACAGCATGAATTCAAGGCGCCCATATATCACAGCGCTCCTGAGGTAATCAATAAAGCAATTTTACACGTAGCCTATGTTCTAAAAGTTTAGGTAGTGATTGAAAAGCATTATTAACTATCTAAGTGTTCTAATTTTATGTTGATCATCAAAATTACACGTCAATCTTTATTATGCAAATTTTCTCGCAGCTACTGCAATAAAAGACCCATTCTATCTGGATGTTCTGTTGTTAAGCTGCTGTAAGAAAGGAGTCATTGTGACTCATATATCTGGACTTCTTAAAAATATCAATGTCGATTGGGCAATTAAAACTATGCGTGGGGCTCTCGAAAAAAAGCATAGTGACTGGTGAAAAAAATTCGATTTTGAGTAAAATGTATGTTAAAATGAAATGTGGTGGTTGAAGAAAAAGCTGAAATTGTTGTACGGTTGCAGATCAGATAGAAATCCTATTTATACACGAACATGAGGTGAACATATTTCTCGATCGAGGGATAATAAAGCATTTAATGCAAAGGGGGCGGGGGAGGGGGCGGGTCCTGAAATCGGGTTTTTGCTTTTAAAAAAAAATTGATTTTGGGTTTTTGCTTAATCTTAAAAGTTATGCCTTTTGCGAATATAAAAATGTTCTAATCAAGTTGATAAATGTCCATTCTGAGGTCTTGAAATGATGATTTTTTCAATGCTTCACCGGCACCTCTAATATGCTGATCCTGACTCAGTCGGGACTTGATATTCAATGATACAGAACGACAGTATTTCGCCCTGAGGGCAAATAAATAATGCACATTAGACTTGAATGTGATCTCAGCCACCACTATTAGGAGCTCCAGTGCCGGGAATGGACATTGGTTGAGCATTGGAGACATTGACCACATTGAAAATCAGCTAAAATTTTCACGAGAACTTCTAAAAGAAGTTCCCACGGTCTAATGAGAGCATAATTTGCTCCATTTCTGTTTTTTCAAAGTACAGTAGTGCACTATCTATCACAGAAAGGGTCGAAACACTTTTATTCTGACCAACGAAGGATTACATTTAGGCCTCCCATGACCCTGAGGTGATTCCACGGCACGCTGTTAGTGATAGGAGTGAGGGGGCAGAAAGTGATATAAAAATAATAATAATAATAATAATAAAGGGCATTTATATAGCGCCTCACCCCTGGAGGGCTCGAA
>JBCEWB010078330.1:0-12948 GCA_039654565.1 Peronia peronii | reverse complement strand
TAACTAACTAACTAACTAACTAACTAACTAACTAACTAACTAACTAACTAACTAACTAACTAACTAACTAACTAATGCACTAACGCACTAACTAATTAACCCACAAACTAACTAGCTAACTAACTAACTAACGAAAATATTAACTAACTAATTAATTAACTAATAACTAACCAACTAGCCTGACCAAGTAGCTATCTAAATGCGTAACTACTTACATTAACTAGTAAACAAAGTAGCAAACAAATATATAAATATATGCATAAATAATGAAGTAATAAAAAAAATATTGTTGAGTAAATCTATAAATATGCTAGCAAATGAACAAAGAACAAACGAGCATTTATGTAATAAATAAATAAACAACGAATAAATAAATGAATGAATAAATAAATAAACAATAATAAATAAATAAATAAATATACAAATAAATAAACAAAATAGATGAATCTGTATTATAAAATTGCGAGAAAATCCACAACAGGCTTATGGACTCGAAAACTGCTGAATGGATCCATCTGAAATTTGGCACAAACATTGATGTATATGGATCTGTGTTTCTATGTACATAAACCCGAAAAAAGCTTATTATCTTTGACGTTATTCTACAAATGCGATAACTGAATAATAAACTCGCAAGGGTGCTTGATCCAGATTGTACGTTCGATAGTATGACGCGTTCAAAACACGTTTTCTTTGAGTAACATTTAGTTTAATCAACCAAAATATCAACATCGAAGTGCGCACGCTTGCCAAACATTTAAGTCGCAGGGCTACATTAAAAAAATCTGGAGGCCGTGGGTTCTCTTCTAGTAAAGTAATAAATATTTAACTAAGTGCTGACTGCTTTTCTTAAAGACAAACATTTCAGATAACGAAAAAAGCTTTACTTTCTCAATTTTGAAAATTGATTTTTTTTTTTTTAAATGGGAGATTATAATGATTTTTAAGATAGACAAAAGAGTGAGTGTTAGACCAAGTCAGTACTCTCAGGATCACAGTCCCATGGCTTGATGATCCTCCACCGAGAATAATTTTGTTTCCTTCTCTTCAATTGGTTCCTTAATCAAAGATAATATTGTATAGGCCAATCTTCTCATAGACTTGACAATAATACATAATATTTATAACTATGATCATAATGGGTGAAGAGACGTTTTTGATGATGTAGAACAAGATAACAACACTGTTTCTGATAGGATCTGTATTTATGAAGGGCTTAAGCAACATTTTGTCTTCTGTTATTGATATTTATGTTTCATCAACTTTGATACCCTATCGTCTCTATTCATCAAACCTGAGGATCGGTGCATTACTACATCCAGATTTGACCCGAGGCAAATAAACTGAACATCTCTGCAAAACGAAATGTGATCTCTTGACCTGAAAAATGCTTAGATCGGCCTATGGTTGGTAAGACACAGACGACTAGTGATTGGTTTTGTGAGGACATAGTCAGGAGCTACCTTTGAGTGGTCTGGAAATCAGTAAACTCCAATGACTTATATTACAATGACGTATTTAATGAATATAATGGATACAATCTTCAGTGTCATCATCTCCACTTGTGTATGTCTTTGTTTACTGAAGTGAACCGCCATTATGCATTACTCAATGTGGGGTCAATGCTCACGTCCGACTCTGAGACAAAGCTAATGAAGAAAAAAATACAGCTTTTTGTATAGATGAGACGTAGATGAAGTAAAAAGGCAGCGCTAAAAAATATCTGTAAAAAGACTGTTGCGATACTCCTAACTGAATCCTAAACCTATTCATAGTTAATGAAAGCTTATAGATCTGTTCTCGGAGAGGAAGACCAACATATTAGTCGATGTTTCCTAAAGGCATAGAATCGGCATGAGTTAGCAGACAGAAGGCATAACGACCATAGATTGGCTAAATGGTTGACAGCTTCTGAGAAATCATTTGAAAATCTTATTTTTCTTTCATTAAAACACGTCTTCAAAGCAATTTATGGCTGAGTATGCCCTCAGCTGTTGACAAAGATCACTGATTTGAACTAGAACAAGAACAACAACAACAACAACAACAAAAACAGCAACAAGAACAACAACAGGAATGAACAAACCTAGAGATCATGAAAGTGAAAGATTAAAGAACGTGACAGCACAGAATAGATGTTAGCCAGAGAACCGTAGTGTCATAGTGGTTAGCTAGGGACACGTTGGTGTTCATTACTTGCTTTGTAGCGACGTTAACCAGGGACAAAAGAAAATTACAGGCCTGAGAGAAACGAGCCTCCAGTTAATGACGGTCCAGCAAAGGATGTCCGTCAAGTCGTGGATAGAGGTTTCTATAAGCAGTTTGAACGTGTCATGAGCTGCTGAACCAAGACAGGCAACCACGTCAAGGTAGTGAGCATAGACATTGGAAGAGAGGAGTGAAAAGGGGACAACCGTGTGGGTGGTACACATAAACGAAGGCACTGGGTGATGAAAACAGAACTGAGAGGAAGAAGTTAAGACAGAATGGTTTGAATGTGCTAGCGTGTGCTACTATTGTTATAATATGATCTAAGAGAGCAGGTCAGCGTGGCGACGGAAAGTGTCAAGTGACATGAATTATAGAATAACTGGACTGCCGTTACGTGTGCTGTTTGTGAGAACTTGCATAATGTATTTCCTTGTCTTTGCTATCACCATCAGCAAACAATAGTGACAATGATTCCAGAAGAAACAAAAACGAATAATTATGTAAATATAAACCAAACAACAACAACAACAACAAAAACCCCAAAAACCTGCAACCAAATGTTATTTCAGACGATAAGCACAAATCAGAGCTATTTCATTATTGAGTATTTGTCTTAAAAAAGACAATTTATGAACAAAAGTACATGAGGCTAATTTTGTCCCTCAGTGTGTCAAAGTGAAATAAAAAATAAACACATGGTCGTCATTTACCCAAGCTTTCAAAACAATTTTATCGTTAAAGAGTTACTTGCTTTTTTTATTTTATATTTTTATTTTAATTTTAATGGGAACGATGAAAGTGTCATTAACTGATAGTTTAAATCTTGAGAAGACATACTGTGAATCACTGAGTGTTGTTTCAGAGCAAATTGTTCTAACATTCGCTTTCCTAACCATTTGGTTCTTCTGTTTCCTCCTTTAAATAAAAAAAAAAAAATGTCATTGCTCTAAGTCGTTTTTCTGTCTAAAACAGTTGTTCCATGGACGCATTAGATGGCCCGATATGATCTGAACTTACTTATCCCAGAATAAATTAGGAACTGTTTTATCATTTTCTTACTAGCTCTCACATTGCTTTCAATGTGTTCTGATCGGACTGACTGCCTGTGTTGTGATACCATCGTATTTGTGCTGTGACAGTTTTGTTTTTATTTCTGTCTTTTCTTCATTGGTTTTCGTGCTTTTGTGCATCACACAACCCTGTTTCCCTGTTTAACTCTTAAACTAGTTAAAACCCTAACATAATATCTACAATAACAGTTATCACTAGGACATTAGCAGGTCTTAAAAGCAGTTATGATATTTTAGTACATACACTGGGGAATTGCGAAGATTCCAAAGGATGATTTGTCTCCTTGGAAGCATTTGAATCTCATAACAAACAAGGCCCTCCTACCTCCATCATGACTATTACCATAACTAAATTTGTTAGGCAATCATTTGCCAGACCGATGAGCAGATCAACACTAGGGATACGTAAAGGAAAGCAAATAACGGACGTTTCGGAGTACACAACTGTTTTGTTGCGAAATAATTTGAATCTAAACATACATGTTTTCTCTTACCAATATTATGACGTATGTACACGTTTGCTAAAACCTGCTTAATGGTTGAGGTGTAAAACACTGTTTTTGATTTGTACGAATATGCTCTTGTATAGGTACACTGCTTACGATGAATTAGTACTATAGTACATGAGTAGAGCTCCTAGAGATAAAAGTTTTCAGCAAGAAAAAATTCATTTTTCAGCAAAGAAAAATCTCTTTCAGTTTATATCTAATTCTAGTCACTTACTATCAATAAACCGTAGCTCACTTTGGTTTAGTGCATTGGCAGCTTTCATGCCACATGAGAGGACATACTCAAAATTTCTGTCTGCAAAACATCAACTGTCTTCATACATCTGTACTTTATAAATATGTAAAATAAGATCACCTGATGTCTCTGAATCAGCCATCTTTAAAAACTGAGATAATCACCACGACAGGAGGTTGAAAAGCTTAACAAAACCGTAACCTTTAAAAACGGTGTCTCTGGTCTTAGGCTGAGATATGCTGAGAACCTATCATAGTTGAACCACATGGTAACTCAGGGGGGCCATTTTCTCTAATAACACGAAGAGAGGGACGTTTCTATAAAAATTTAAATTATTTTTCTATGTGAAGACAAGTAAAGCTTACTTAGTGACGAAAGTCATCAGTGGTGTCACTGCAGTAAGATGGCAAATGATTCAGTGAAAAACAAGAGGTAGCCAAGGGTTCTGGGAATTTTTTAACAGCTGGCTGATAATCAGTAAATCTGGGTGTGACCTACTCTCCAATTATTAAATTTCAGGTAAGTAGAAATCCTTCAATGCTGAATACAGCCTTACGCAGAGTACATAATTATTAAATTAACTGTCATAAACCTCAATATTTTCATTCATATATTCAGATATATTCAAGACATTCTTCTCATTATTTCCATGGTGATTACTCTCGATGGTGCTTATTCGACATTTTTCAGTGAGAAATTAATGTACTGGTTTATTAATATTTTTTATCACTCTGGAACCAAAGCAAGCGAAAGAAACAATATGAACAGTCATAATGCCAAATTTTCTAGGTTCATCAAATAGAACGACAATGTGTGTATGAGTGTCCAATGTAGAACTCTGCCAGCTGACCGGAGTTCCAGCCATTAGATCGGAAGAAGTTAACCTCATCATCTCAATCTATCAAACTTCAGTTCCCCTACCCTTCTCTCCCCCTCCCCTTCCTTCTTCAATTCCGTTTCCCTACTCCGATCCTCCCCTCGCTTGTCTTGTCACTGAATGTTGGGCGCCGGGCCTACCTAGCCCAAGCAGACACCAGCGGACAGTGGGAGCACTACATTACAAGCGCTTGCTACACCCGCACGGCTTTGACACCCGCTCTGGCAAATCAATACTCACTCCGTCGCCCATCACGTGGGCTTGGCTAGCCCGCCTGGGGGGCGGGGATTCCGGCTTTAAGGGCAAACTCCAACCCTTAACCACGCCCACCTCTCCTTATTATGTCCACATCTCTGTAGCCTGTCGGTAATTGCGCGAACCTGTTTCTTCCCCAACGAGTGCGCCTGATTGAAAACGTCAGCGGTAATCTTCAGCAACTGGTGTAAACACAATGAGTCCAGCAGTCTAGGGTCCGCCTGGCCTTCCTGTAACGATGAGCTACTGTTTTCTGGCTGGGTGACGGAGTGACACCCAGCCCAGCCCGCCCGCTGGAGCGCTCTATGCTCTATCTGTGAGTGCGATGCTTGGCTTGGAAAAGCCGGGACTGTTATATAAACTTTGCACACATGGCCAGGAAGCTGTAAAGATCTGACGTTGATACCTGATCCTCATTGTGGTAAAAGTCCGGGCCAGAGGAATGTGTGACTTCAGTTCGCTCATGCATCTCTTTACATCAGCTCAGACACCCACCTCTCCTGTCTTTTTATCCACGGATAAAGAAGATTAGACTAAAAAAACACATAGGTGTAAGAAACATGCCAAGGCATTCATGGCAAATGAAAAGGGTGGAATAAAATTTAGTGTTAATTCATGTCCAATTGCGTGATTGACCTATAGATAGCAGTGTTGCCCACGACTCTGGTCATCAAAAGTAACATTTTTGAGAACTCACTTTCCATCATGATGGATCTGCCCGCGACAAATCTATTCTTCATTCTGAACTCCTAATGAACTCTGTGTCGCTCATAAGATGGAGAGA
Source organism: Peronia peronii (assembly GCA_039654565.1). NCBI lineage: Eukaryota > Metazoa > Mollusca > Gastropoda > Systellommatophora > Onchidiidae > Peronia > Peronia peronii. The sequence continues at coordinate 7,007 of JBCEWB010078330.1, read as the reverse complement.
AGATCTTCATATTGTGAGAACCTTGGATTATTTGAAAGGAAATATTTCTTTTGTTAACACTCTCTTGTCAATCATCTAAAAGATTAACTTTATCGGTATTATCAATCTTCGTGATTAGTTCGAAATTTTGAACATAAATTCCAAAATAAAATAATTTTCAAGCCAGATTTAACAGAAAAACTGAAGAGGAGAACTACTACTGCGACTGTCAAGTTTAAGTTATAGAGCAAGAGACAGACTGTGAGAACAATTTACTTATCATTAATATTGTTCTTTCCTTTGAGGATTCCAGTGAACTTGTACCTTTGATTGGTCCTGAACACTGCTACAGATCCAATCGAAAACTGCTGTCTCGAGGCTGATACCGGTAAGTCCTTAACATGGCAATTGTAGCGGTCATCCTAAACTTTTCCATAATTCAAAGTTTTATTTTACCATTTCCAGTATTATTTTTTAAAATGTTTTTATTCCAACTCATTGTGTTCTCTAAATTAACCTTCATAGATCTCATTCCCATATTTATGTCGATTTCCTTTCTTCAGTACTGATTTCCCTTCTGCTATTCTCTCTCTTACTCTGTCTCTCTCTCTCGATTTGTAAATTTCTGTTTTACATTCTATCACAGATAAAGTGATAGGTTATGTCTTTTAAAGCTTTGTTTGTAATCACTGCTTCTGCCATTATAAGTGCCACGCCTATCTCCCCGTTAATTAACAACATAAAAAAACAGACAGTAAATAACAATATGTCGATTGCAGAAAATTACTGAATGGCGAAACTATAATATTATAGTCGATTTTCTATAATGTGCAAATCGTCTTAAACAGGCCATACTTTTCACTTTTACCTGTGGCAGGTTGAAAATCACTTTTAAAAAAAAGGGGAGGGGGGAAATACTTATCTTATTGATATAAAACATCTTTCGCCTCCTCTCCCTCCCCCCTCCCCTCCCCCCCTCTCTTTTCTGTCTCTTCCAGTAATCTACTTCAATGTTTTTTTATCTCTATTTTTTTAGTCACGTTCGAATGACATACATGTACTTCTTTCTCAACCCCTCTCCGCCTTTCTAGGACATTGTTTTGCTTTTTTCAATTTGTTTTTTTTTTTCACATCCGAAATGATATCATGCACAAATGTAAAGTTTTGATCTTATATTATAAGTGAAAAAAAAAAGGTGAGTGAAATGCTCTTCATCTGGAAGATAGCATGATTCTATAAAATAAAATTACGATTGCGAATCTAAGCAATTAATGACGCGCTGTAAATGAAACGGCCTTATAGGATCAAATTCAAGGAGAACGCCTCCTTCACTTATAGTCAGTTGAAAAAAAAAAAAAAAAAAAGGAAGACATTATTCGTAAGTATGGCAACACAAGCAGCCAGACATATGGAATAAGTGGAGAGCCACCTAATAAGAGAAAATTAACATAAGAGATGCAGATTAGAAAAGCATTAAAAGAAAAAAAAAAAAGAAAACGAAGAAGAACACATGATTTGACATTTGCGGGTTTGTTTCTGCCTTCATGAGCTTAAAACCAAGATCTTAATATCTCTAAAAGCGCCATGCTGTCGATTTGCTCAAATAGTAATACTCATTATACGTGTTAATTGAACGGCTTTTAAAAATGATATATACAAATCAAGAACAATGTGTTCTTCTTATGTCGCCATCTGAGCCTACACTTTCCTTTTCTTTTTTCCCCTTAAGCAAGACTAAATATTAATTTGAAAATACTGACGCTTTAGGGTTTCAATTAAGACTTCTAAAGGATGTGATCGACCTATATATGAAACAACAGCGTCCCCTCTCATCTAAGCATTCCTATATCCTCCAAGGTCTAAAACCATCTTACTGGACCCTCAGCACATTACAGATGGCTAAACATAACACACACACACACACATACACATACGCCTACACACGACAACAACAATAATAAAAATAAAAATAAATAAATAAGAAAAAAAATCCCTCTTAAAAAAAAAGAGCAACAAAGATAACAAAGGACAATGAGATATCAACAAAGGATTGATTCATAAATAAACCAGAAAAAAACATGCTGCACTCGCCGGAGGAAAGGTCAGAAACCAACCAAGCCGAGGGAGGAAAGAGATTAAGGAAACATACAATTTAAAAGCTGTGAGAAAGAAAGAAAGAGAGAGAGAGAGAGAGAGAGAGAGAGAGAGAGAGAGAGTAATATATGTCGAAAGTAAATAGAGGCGTCCATATGTTTTAGATTTAACTATGTTTTTTTCTTTTCTATTGGTGAAGCGACCGCCGCTGATTTTGTTACAGATGGATGAAGGCACATACGAACCGACCAGTTTTTTTCCCCTCACTCTACTAACTGAAAAACGGATACACCATTTAGGAATACATTTCCGGGTAAAATCAGTTATACCGAACAGTTAAAACCTATATTTTTCAGTCTACAGGTCCTCATTAATTTGCCCACACAGACACCCACAAACAAAGACAGACCCACTAAAAAAAAAAGCCAACTAGATACAAATCAATAGATTTATATGATAAAAAAAAAAATAAAAAACAAACTCGAAATCCGAATAGTCAATTAAAAGTGGCACAGTACTAAAGCTTCAGCTAATTCAAAAAATTTAATATATATACATTTTAAGTTATGAAACGGAGCATATTGACCTCACAAGAACATCAACAGGGAAATTCCTTCAACAAGTTGATGCTTTTTGTCCCGTTATGTAACAACTTACTGCTCGTTGCTCTTAAATTTTCCTTTCTTCATGAATGTAATGAAAGGGAATACCGATCGTCAAGTGAACGGTTTTAAAGATTTAGTGAACTGATCAGCCCACCCCTGAGCTTTGTGGGTTTTGCTTGCCCTATAAATTTTCTGTCTGGTATAGATAGAATTTGATGAAGCAGTATTATGTAAAAGAACGGCTTATTAGTAAATCCATATGAAAGAGAGAGAGAAATAGAGAGAGGGAGGGAGTGAGAGAGAGACAGATAGAGAGAGAGAGAGAGAGAGAGAGTGAGCGACGTCTCATTTTCCTCCACTATAACAACGAAGATTCGTTCATCCTGAAACTCTGCCTATAGGGCCACAAAAAGAAGAAAGTGACTATGAGCATAACATTAACTGTTGATACTTATTTACAAGAAATAAAAGCAAAACAATAACAAACACGGAAAATAAGATTAAAACAAAGCCCAAAAACAGAAACAGTACGAATAAAAAAAGTACGAAAAAAAATCTGTCTCATTTTAATTTGCTGTTAAAAGAAGAAATAATATAATAAACGATCTCTGGTTATAGAAAATTATGCTAGCAATATTTACTCTCCATCTCTCTCTCTCTCTTTCTCCTTCTTCTTCTCCTTCTTCTTAATACAACATTATCATGTGCTGGTCAACAAGTACATTTAACATCTTCACTACGAAGATATTCTGACAGATTCGAAAGTGGATCTATTTTCTCAACTTCTGTGAATCATAATTTGCAATATTACAGAGAAGAACGATCATAACAGAATGCCGAGAAAACCTGAGATAATGAGGTCTCTCTTAAATAAATATGTGCACGTGTTTACTGGTAGTTGCACATTGTCATTTCCCAGCTTTCGACAAACAGCATTGTAATTTTAGCACTTGAATTGGTTCATGTAAGAATAGGTATCTCACAATGTAAATCAGGTCTGAAATCCACATTGTTTCAATGAAATACAGAACTTTCATTTTTTCATTGCCTGCGGCACAGATTGATAAATGTCTTGATGTTGTGCGCGATAATGACAGGGGACTGAGAAACAATGTATTTGCAAACAACCATCTCCCCTTGTTGGTTGTTGTAATTGCTTCGCTATAATTAAAGCCGGGAATGACTTTTGTTCTTTCCACGACCAATCTTTATCTCGATATACAGGTTTTGCACTGTCATAGAGTAAACGACACATAGCGAATCTAGTGGGTGACTAGATCTATTGCAGGCGTGTTTTGACATCTCTAGTTGCACTTTTGAGCACAATTCTGCGTCTTTCACTCATGTCCCATGACAAATGCATTGTTGTGAATGACAAAACGATATAGATTTAGGCAGTTTAGTGACGGATATAGTTATCAGTCTGTCCATGACCCGTTCTCCTAAGATCTTCAAAGAAAAATAAAATAAGAAGGAATCGGATGTGTTACCAACCAACCAACCAACCAACCAATCAACCAACCAACCAACCAACCAATCAACCAACCAACCAACCAACCAACCAACCAAACAAACAAACAAACAAACAAACAAACAAATAGACAAACAAACAGTCAACCAATTAATACTGAACAGAAAAGTTAAACATCCCTGTGTGGCTCTTTCCGTAGGTTATGCGACGTACACAATCTCAAGGCTTTACGTTAAAATACTTTACAGATCTAGCTGATAACTTTCTGAAGGATTCACTGAGAATTATACAAGAAGAGAAATTGTCCCGATTTTTGTCTGCAAGTTACTATTGTTTATTTAGAATTATGTTCATTTATATTTGTGTAAAAAATGAAGAGGTGCCACCATAATTATTATTATATTATTATTATTTAAAAAAAAAAAAACAAAAAAACTCTGCACGCTATTTTCTGCTATTTCACTCCAATTATACCTAATTGAAAAACTAATATTTCGTTTATCACAGCTGCTAGATTTTATTCTCTTGCAAAATCCGCTGGAACTCTTCGATGCGTTCTCTTGAAAATAACATGAATTTGCAGATGTTTCTTGGGCGTTGACATCGTCAGTAATTACCATTCTTGTTCTCCCGACTTCAAAGTTCACGGGGAACGCTTTTCGATTTCCTACTATTTCTCGAGTAATAAACGCCTAGGTTCGTTAATAATTTACACTTATCTGTAAACTTATATTTTTCTGATGATAATGAATTTCCTTTGTAGTTTTTAATTGTCAAATCATGGTCTTGACAATTTTTCTAATGATGACAATGATTAATATTCATTCAGTTCTTTTTGTATCTGTTCTTCAACTCTTCACGTTTTTTTTCTTCCCATTTTAAGCCCTCATTTTTTCCCCTTCCAGTTCTCTCCTTCCCTCTCTTGTTATAATGTTCAGTGTGATTTATCAATACTTAACAAGCCAAAATTTCTTGAAATAGTTTTTGAAATTTGCATTTATCAAAGCAAAGAAGAAGTAAAAAAATATATCTTTGGAAAGATTATAGATACGCTTAGTCGTTGTGGGGGTTGATAAGAATTCACATTTATAGGTTCTGCAAATCGTTTAGAAATTTGATGAATACCTAAAGATGGCATGAAAAATGTTAAATATGCTAACGGCGTCTGGGATATTGTCTTCATTAGGACATGTGCATAATCTTTCTATTCCTGAGAGAGGCGAAGACACTTTGAAAGATAAGCCAGTATCGTTATATTCGTAAAATATATAATCTGTGTCGGCAGATTATCAACACAGGGCAAACCAGGTACTTTGAATAACTAGGTTCTAACTCCAGTTTTCTGCTGTATGGAGATAATCACTCCATATCATTTTTGTAGTCAAAGCATCGAGTTGGTAATTTCTTAGGATTAATTAAAAGAAGGAAAGGTCAAAAGAACCTGAAGTTAACAGCATGCAGAATTTCCGCCCTCAATTTTTCAAAAGCTGATGAAACAGAGTTGAGACAGTGTCATTTGAAAGATACGAACGAGCTGTATATCTCTGATATCCCGAGAGCATGTTGCATATGGTGATAATCTGCCGACTCACACTTCATAACTTTGTCGCAATCCTTCATGTTTATACGGCCGAGATAACCACCGCTAATCCTCCTCTTAAGGCCTAAAAGACATCAAATCGAATCTGTAATCTTTCAGCTTTATAAATACACAATACTTGGTCAATCATAGTAGCCCGCTGACACAAGAACTGCGGGGCACTCAGTATACCTATATATTTGTGCATGTCCTCTTGGCCGAAATATGAATCCGTTCTATTGACTACCATTTCTTCAATACACCCACAGCATGACGAGAAATTTGTCGATTTCTATATATCGTGAGAACCGATGAGATACTATTAATGTTGTTATTATTATTTTTATTTATATCAATCATTATTTTTTATTATTTATTTACAGTGTTGTTTTTCAAATATCATTTACACTTCTCCTAACAAGAATTATGTTATTGAATCGTCACGTCAGCGTCTTCTGTTCTTCCTTTTCCTTGGGCCCAACCCTGACCCGACTGTAAGATAGAAAAAAAAAAAGATCAAAAGAAATAATTATTATATTCTCTGTCAATTATTTTTTGGTTTGTTTTTTACTAGTTCACATGAAGACAACGAGGAACGAAGGGATAAAGTACTTACAAAAAAAAGAAAAACAGCCAAAGGGAAGGAAAGTGAAACCACCTGTCATTGGAAAATCTGTTGTTCTTTTTTTTTTCTTTGTCTAACTTAAATGACGAGTACGCAAGAAGAGATAACATTATGATGAGGGCGAATGACATTTTTTGTTTGTTTGTTTGTTCATCTATGCCTCCAGTAATTATAACTCAAAGATAACCCAGAGCCGATGTAATTTCCGCAAGAACGACTACTCGCAGTAGAGACTGAAAGATCGTCATTGATCGTCCATACATCACGCACAAACTTTCTTTCAATGACATTTCCCGTCGCTTTTATTCGCAATTTAATGATGACGATGCTCATAGGCCTATCTCTCTTCAATCTAAGATAAGAAATCTTATTTGCAGGTGTAATCACGAGGTGTTTGGAGGTAGGCAGCTTTCAAAGCGCAGTAATCCTCAAAGCCTTGGTATCGGAAGATCCACGGATTTTGTGTGTGTGTTTTTGGTGTGGAAGACTGAGAGTGAGTTCGACAGGGGGAAAAAAGGTCGGAGGCATCGCACTCTCTCCCTTTTTCCTCTATCTTTAAGTCTGTCTGTCCTCTTTCTAAACCTACCTACCTACCTACCTACCTACCTACCTACCTACCTACCTACCTACCTACCTACCTACCTACCTACCTAC
>JBCEWB010078308.1:0-12948 GCA_039654565.1 Peronia peronii | reverse complement strand
AGAGGGATTATGCAATGAATTTACATAGTGTGCCCGATGCCGCACACGGGGGTGCAGGTAAACCACGAGGGAGGGTGGAGAAAGAGAGGCCCAGAAAGGAAGAGAAAGACAGGGCGCAGGTAGAGCGGGGGACGTGTAAAACAAAGAAACAAACACGCATGTACACACATGGGATGGCGGAGAAAGAGGCCCAGTTGGGGGGGGGGGGGGGGTGAGATGAAAGAAAGGGGGAGAAGAAAATGACAGGAGATAGGGAACGATGGACCCCAGTGAGGAGAAAGATCTGCAATAACAAGGGAATACTCTACTGGTGAGTCTATCGAACCCATGAAAAGAAAATTAGAAAGCAGAACGAACGTATGCAAAAGTAGAAATGGGGGAGAGTGAGGGAAATAAACAAAATGAAATAAAAAAAAAACCGAGACACCCAACTGTAAACAGTTAAAATTTTATTAGTACCCCTTTTTAGGGCTGAAAACAAACCTTTTCAGGACTAAACTGAACTCATTAACAGTTTTTTATGACAACACTATTCTGCTTCTATTTTTCTTTACTTTTAGACCTGTAAGTGGCCGCTTACAAGATTATCTGAACTTTTTTCAGTGACGGAAATAACAACGTTTTCGATGTGTTTTTGCATATGGGGGAGGGATTTAAAACTTAACCCTTTCAATAGTCCTGGTCTTGTGCTTGGAAAAAACATATTTTGATGGTACACGTTCCTCAAAACAGTTTAAAAATTCCTTGTAACTTTTAAACACGCTGCCTACAATCATGTGGTCGGCCATTTTCAAAGCAATGATATATGATGAGAAGTGAGGAGTGAGAATGGAGTGGCAGGCGAAAGGTGATATGGTCGAGCTAAATCTTGTTTGATACCGAAATGTCGCATCAGTAACAATAATAAACATGCATGGTTAATGTTTAGGTCATAAATCTAATACAAGTTGAGGATATCCCGTTTTATTCCTTGGTTTTTTTTTTTTTCAGAAACATCTGGTGAAAAGCCGCCCTGAGATATAATCTACTTTGCTATATTTATGCAGTGTTGTGAAAATGAAAAACCGTAAACAAATAAAAAATTTAATAATAATCTCCAATTCCTGAACTGATACTGATCGCTTAAATAGGAAAAAGGGCCTGTCGTGGGCTATTCACCCGAGTGGTCGGTGAAATAGACACTGCCTTTTTTTATGCAGAATCATTGAGAGTGGAGGGATCTAGATCTAGTCTTATATGGCAGTGAGGCACTGAAACCGAGGCATGCTATATCAGCCTATCACTAACAAGCAAATGTGCCAAGCTTCTCCAATAAAATCGACTTTAGTTTTTTAATTTAAAAAAAAAAATTTTAATTTATTTTTTTGCCTCATCTACATCTGGTTCTAGCCCACTTGGAAATAAAAAAAAAAAATCAATCCTTTACACCACTATTTTGCCTGATCGAGGATTTTCTGAGGGGTGATTTTGGGAGGAGTATCATGTGTCAGCAGTTGTGCGATACCAGTAGATGGGACCACACATTTTAACAAGCAAATCGAGTCAAGTGGAATTAGTTCTCAGAAACTATCATTCACAATTAAAGAGCCATGGTAGAGGTGGCAAGATCAATGCCATATAAGACAAAAGATCAGGAATGGAGCATCAGATAGTATCCTGAGAAATATCATTACTTCTCAGAGGCATCTGTTGTTCTATGTACTAAAGCTGTTTTCATTGTAACTGAGTTTGGCTTTCTTTTAAATTTATAATCAAAACCTCAGCTGAGAAGTTGGAATTCATTGTCTTTGTACACCATCAGTAATGTATTATAAAACTTCTTCTTCAGATAGGAAGAATGAAAATGCAAGTGAAGGAAGGATATTAATGTGAAGAAAAATGTCGCACTTGTCTCATTTCCATTTATTTTGTGACACTTAATTTTGGATTTAAAAATCTTTCTTTTTGTGTGTATTGATTATGTCACTGTCTTCTATTTTATGAAATGGTTTTGGAGTTAAATTTTTCTGTTCCATTCTGTGCAGCTGTGTTTAGTGGAACAATCACTCTTCAAGCAAGATGTATGGGCAGCCACGGTCCACCGGCCCACTGGAAGCCAATGAAGCAAATTTGTTTGGAAAACAAAAATCATATGGACTGCATGCCTGTACCACAAGGAAGCTGGCAGGAGAGTTATCAGAATCAGCAGAGAAAATGGAACTTGTTACTGGCAGCTAGTGTAGTTGCCTTTGGTGTCACATATTTATTCGTAAGTGGCAAGTATCAGTAATTAGGATGCATTAAAGATTTTGTAGATAATGTAATTACCACAAATGTAGTATGGAGTATAACAAACAACATGAATGCTCTTGTTTCATATGCTCATGAGAATGACTGAGATTATTCTGAACAGGTGTCTTTGCAATTAGCATGAAAAAAAAAATTAAGTCTCTGGACATATTACTTAATAAAAAGTATTTCCTCAGTGATGATCAGAATCTTAGAAGACAGGCATGCAGATTGATTGTGGTTCAAAGATCTTAAATCTGTTAAAGAATTTTTTTAGTGCTTAAATAATAAAGTTGTCTCACATTTCATACAACATAATGATAATGTCTCATCATTGTGACAGATAATCATGAACTTAAAAAAGTCCTTCCTATCATCATCCTCCACAGCTGTACAAAAGTGGTTGTATATATCTACATTCCTTCGGTGATTACACAAGTGTATTGAAAAAGATACCCTCAGATGTTTTAGCTGCTTCAGGTAAGGACTTTTCAAACTGGAAAGGAGCATTTTCCATGAAATATTACTTTTTTTTTTTAGGTGAGAAAGAAATTTGAAAGTGACAATAAGACAGTTTTGAGCAAGAAACTATAGATTTATTTCTCACTTTCTATCTTTGTATTTTCATTTTTCATCATGCATTTTGGATGCCATGAATTTTAAAGTTTTCTTGGACATGATGAGCTCAACTGCAAGTATTAATATATCACAATGAATGGCTCCTTAGTGAACGTCCTAATGTTGATCCATCAGCTTGTAAAAAGCTATGAGATTGAGATGTATTCTCAATGATTGGTTAGTTGAGTGTGTAAATTGGTGGAATAGTTGATTGGGTGGATTGGTCAAGTAAGCATTCTGTCCCTTTCAGTTTTCCTCAGGTGGCTGCATCATATTTATGCCAGTCAAATGTATATTTGTTCAATGGATGGTCTCAAGTCTGACTGTCCAGTGTTATATTGTTATAATTATGCATTGGATTATTTCTGTTCCAGACGGAAACACATCCAACAATGCAGCAGATGAAGCACAAGAAAACGCATCCAACAACGCAGCATGTGATCCACCAAAATCCCCGGCAACAGGTACCACAACAAGTCCAGAGGAGAGCGACTTGCCAGATATTCCATCACATGTTCAGTATTTGCTCATCGGGGCTGGCACTGCAACCTTTGGGGCCTTCCGCGCCATCAAATCAAAAGATGCCAAAGCCAAGGTGAGAAAGTACATGACTCATTTTGTTTTTCATCTTCGTCTTAGCTCTTAACTTGGTCTGAACTCATCAGCAGGCTTTCTACACTAGTCTTGTCCATGTCAGGTTGGTGGGTTAAGGCCTGTGTCTCCACTAGTCAGTTTGTGGTAGATTCATAACTCTGTGTGTGAACACTGCAGTGAAAATATCTCTCCTTTGAGTGAGGGTATCTTTTTTAATATCTGATAATGAAGGATAGTTTATATTGCAATTGATCATCCCAGATTTTGGTTTTGTTTTTTAATTAATGTTTGCAAATATTTTCCAGCTCTGTTTTCAAATGTAAAAGTCTCAATTTTTGTTGATCGCTTTCAAGCTGTGTGTTATCAAAGAGTCTGAGCATAAACTGTTTCAGAATTCTTATTTTGGTTTTAGTTTTCAGTACTTGTCAATGTCATTGTTGAACTGGCATACAAATCAATGTAGGATTATTTATCATGCTTTGCAGATTCTGATCATCGGAGAAGAAGATGCAGTGCCATATATGCGACCACCTTTGTCTAAGGAGTTGTGGTTCAATGAAGACAGGGGCGAGGTGGAAAACCTCATATTCCGACAATGGAATGGAAAAAAGAGAGGGTTAGTTTATTAACAGCTGTCTGTCCCACCGTATCATTTGTGCATATCTTAACTAGTCTTTAAGGAGTTCCTCTACATGTGATTTTGATAACATTATGTATTGCTATAAATAATTACCAACAGCTTCTTTAGAATAGGTAGGAAAATAAAGCATAGTTGAGATTTAACGCGTTGAAGAGGAAAGTAAAATCTGCTGATTATGGGGACTTCAACTTAGAGGCTCTCATGTCTTGATCTCCATGAAACAACCATCAGTGACTAGCATACAGGGACATTATTCTATTTTTATGTCAACAAAGTTCAGATCTTTCAGGGCAGGTCAGGTTTTTGTAGGTCTTTTAGTCTTTTTTTAATAGGACTGTCTCAGCCATAGCTCATCTTTCATTACTGTCTGTTTCCAAGTCATCTTTGATGGACCTCTCTTTCTCTTTCCAGCCATTTTCCAGAAAACCAGTCTCATTGAGCTGTTCTGGTGTCTGGCAATTATTCAAGGGATTGTTAGAGATCAATCAAACTTTTATTTAAGAGTCAGATTTTTTCCTACATATTTAATTTGTATAAGATACCTTGGCAGTGGGAGACTGAAAACCTTCACTAAGGAGCAACAGCAACTTGACACGGAAGTGGGGTGGCATTTCAGATAGTAATTGACTTCTTTGTTGCGCTCTTTTTCCACCAGGATTTTCTACGAACCACAAGAGTTTTTTGCAGATCCCAAGAAACTGAACACCTTACCAAATGGTGGCATTGCCTTGCTGAAAGGCAAAAAGGTGAGACTCAGCCACTCACTCCAGTTTATTTCCATATATAACTTCCTTCTACATCTCCACATCAGTGGAAGCATGACCACATAGTGGTTTCAGACAATATCGAAAAATGTCAGGTATTCAACCTACAGCGGGAAGTTATCTCAAATGTCAGATCATTTTAAAATTTATGGAGAATCACTTCACCTTTTTCCTGGCCCTGTGAGTAAATGATGTTAAAATGTAAGCTGCATATTGATGATCCATAATGTACACACCATTCACATTGTAATGTGTTCCACAGTGTAAACAAAGAAGCTGAGAGTACCGCATCACAGGATAACTCACATTAACAAATAAAAGGAACCTTCATTTTGATGATGTGATCACTGAGAATGCAGAATGTCCTTTGTACCAGCCAAAGAGTTATCTATCCATATCAGCCTGTTTATTTATATGGCTTGGTTTGGCTTGTCTCATCAGGTGGTCAAGTTGGATGCTGGGAAGAAGACAGTTTGGCTGGCGAGTGGTGAAACAATTACATATGACAAGTGCCTCATAGCAACAGGTATTGTTTACATGTAACCTGAAGATCTTGTCCTATAAATCTTATGGATAGATATAAAGTCGTCAGCCAATTACATTAGTGGTGAGAGCAGAAACATGCCAGATTTCAAGCAAATGGTGAACCTTCAAAGATGAAATGGGGGTCAGGAGAAACAGCCAGATTGGAACCAGATGGTAAATCTTTGGGGATGAAATGAGGGTCCCTGTGGTGAGAGTGGAAACATGCCAGATTCAGGCCAAGTGGTAAAACTTGAAGATAAGTAGGTAATCATTGGGGTTTCCACGGGTTTCCATTTTGTCTTCAGACATTTACCACTTGATCTGATTGTGGCATGTTTCTGCTCCAGGGGTGTCAAAATTTTGCCTTTAGTTGGAAATCCGACTTTTGATCGTCACCAGCTTTCTTATTTTTAGCTGGTTAACCGCCTGATTATGTTTTCTTTTTTTTTTTTAAATTGCTTTTGATAGTGCAACATAAGTCCCATATGATGAGCATGAAAATGGAAGTTCAGTTCTCGTTGCGAGGCATGATCAAGACAAATTGTTTGTTGGCTTTGTAAATTGTCATTGGAAGCGAATTTCGTAGCTCTCAGTTCCTCAAATATCACGAGATTCATACTGCATATTTAGGTTAAAAAGTCAACACTGGAAGCCCCCGACAATAGCAAAAGTATGGTCATGTTTAACTTTTCCAACTTTTTCATGAAAACAGTTTGACATCCCAGCTGCTCTCATCACTAGTGTGGGGGGCTCAGTGATCATGACTAGAAAATCATTGCACTCACTTGAAGAGATAAAGAAGAGGACAGTAGCAATCATGTTTAAAAATCAGTCATGCAGTTGGCTGTTGTATCAGGATATTAGTATTGTGGAGAGGACATTTTGTTTCCGTGATGGCATTCATTTCTAAATATTTACAGGCTTTTTTTTTCTCTCTAGCTGTTAACCACGGTAATGGTGGTTAGACTAGATAATCAAAACAGGATCCTTCTTTTACTTCAACCATCATATCCCAAGAATATTCACATTCTGAAAAATAAAACTAACAATAATAATAATATTAATATCAGTAATGAATGTGAGAAACTGAAACAGGGTTTCTCTTTTTACTCCCAAATCTGATTTGAATTGTCATCACTTTCCGCAGGTGGCCAACCCAGAAATCTCCCAGTTTTAGCAAATTCCAGTGAAGAGGTCAGAGACAGAACACTGCTGTTCAGAAATGTGAGTGCTGAGATCTGCCTGACAAAGCACTGTTAGTTGGTGGTAACTGAATTGACAGATACAGCTTCAAATACACATGTATATCCTTGTGCTATTGTCCCTAAGATCTGGAGAGAAATCTGTGGTTTAGTTAAATTGTAGCCTTTGTTTTTAACACTTAGCGAATAAAATAATTTTTTTTTTATAAAGGAGTGAGTCAGTACTTTGCTTTTTAACACTGGAAAATTACATTTGAATAGGTGTTAAATAATTAAGCAGTGATGAAATATGTTTTTGTCAACAAGGACATCAGCACTGTTATCATACAGGAGCGTGTATAGATGTATTTGCTTCTTGGTAGCCAATAATTGGAATGGAAGATAGAGAACCGGTGAACAGTAAGAAGTACTGACAAAGTTCCAGAAGTCTCATACAAAAGCCATACATCTCACCCAAGAAAGAGAATTAGCATCATTTTCCACTACACTTTATGTTATAAGAAGAAAGACAGAGAAACTTTTATAGTCCGATTATTTGATGAAAGTGATTTATTCAAAATTGTAATGCTAAACCAAGCTATATCCACCCTGAATCAGACGGTTTGTTTGAGTGGTTGATGATATTTTACATCATTACGTGTTATGTTGTTCTGTTTCATACAGATTGAGGATTTCAAGCTGTTGGATGAAATTTCCCAAAGAGCAGAGTCAATAGCCATTGTTGGTGGTGGTTTCCTGGGCAGCGAGTTAGCCTGTGCACTGGGAAAGAGAGGTACGTATGGAATGTTATTGCTGGTTCATGCTCCCTCACTATGCTTTGTACTCCGCACCTGTACACAAGATAACTTTGAAAGACCATCAATTCCCCCTAAGGTACTGGTTCCCAACCTTTTTGAACTCACCATTCCTTATCCACAAGTTTGAAATCCAAGTGACACCCTACTGTCAGCAACTTGATGTGAATTTTATTTCTGTGATGGAAAGGGAAAGAAATTTCTAGAAAAAAATATCTTCAAGACTCCTGTTGTTATTTGTTAGCAAACTAAATAAAAATTATGTCAAGAGCATAAAAAATATAATTGATGATTTGAAACTTTCATCCCAAACCACAAGGCTGTGTGGCCCCTCTGCCAAGGCTTCATGAGCTCTAAGGGATTGTGACCCACTGGTTGGGAACCCCTGCCCTAAGGAGATAAGAAATGTCTCTGACAGGCTGAAGTGAAGCAGATGACAAATTGTTTATATGAAGAGTTGGTGGAAAAATGAATGAATGTGCTTCATTTTGTGAGAAAATTATGTAGCTACAGCTCTTCTGTGCCAAGATTACATGATCAGGGTTAACTCCTATTACTCCAACATCAGTAAAATTTAAATTTCTGGATGGTGATCGACTTTGAATCTGACTCAGTTCACCTGAGACAAAGTACCACTGAAACGTTTCTCGACTTATGGCCATGGTCTTAGATCAAGTGGGATTTAGTAACCAACTTAATTGATGGCATAGGACTTCCATGTCTTAGGTCATCCAGTTTTTGTCAAAAACTGTTTTGCTCATCTTGAGTGATACATGCAAAACAATAAAATGAGTCTTGTTGTTATCATAAATATGTATTTCCATGAATATAAAAAACAACAAGAAATAATTTTAGTTAACTTGACCTTGATATCTACAGTGCTTACATTTTATATTATTGATTTCATAGAGTATTTTGCCCTTACTCAAGAACATAAAAAAAAAAAAAAATTACGGTGCTTATTTTTTTTTCTGACATCAGGAAGTTTTTATTGCTTTCTCCCTCAGGCAAGACCAATGGTCTGAAAGTTTATCAGTTGTTCCCTGAGAAAGGTGAGTGAATAATTTGTCTAGATTTATCTTCGTAATTTGTACCTTATGCTGGACTTTTATTGTTGGTGTTTTTGTTTTGTTCATTTTGTGTCTTGTAGATGTACTGTGTCCAGAACATCAGTGACAAAACTGGTGTAGCAAAGACATTTTTTGACTGCAGAATCTTTTAATTTAAGCTTGATATTGAACTTTGACACTTTTGTTTGTTATTTTCTAGGAAACATGGGGCGTGTGTTGCCAGAATATCTCAGTAAATGGACCACAAGAAAAGTAGAATCAGGTGAGCTGTACATTAGACTTAAGGAAGTTGTTTGTAGATGAAATGCTAGGAACATGATAGACGTTAGGCACTGCAGGGACAGGAGAGCTTGCTTCTCAAATCTAATTACACATTTTACACACTGTTTAGGACATGATATGAGTAAACTTCTAGACTTTTTAAGCTTAACTCATTCAGCATTAATTTAATAGTATGTACTTTATTTGATATTATGTCTGAAATCAAGGGAAATTATGTCAGTGGCCTTGTTGTTGGGCTGTTACACTTTGGAATGGAAATTTGTGAATTTGAATCCAAACACTACAGGCCCAGGCATTTGTCATAGGAAAGGGACAGGCCGGCAGTTTACATACATTTCCCAATCCAATCCAGGTTAAAATGGATACACAACTATGGACAGAATGCCAGTGTTAGATGTGATAGCAATTTGAGCATCTAACTGGCAAACCATCTTGAGAGCATCAGGGAGTGTCCTTTCCAGATGTTTAGGGTAGTAATATATTAGGACGTGGTTAGGGCCTGTCTGTATGGGAATAAGGCTTATGTAATTGCCATTCAATAAAGCTTTGGCAGATGGTAGGATATTGAAGCTTGTAAAATTTCCCCACTATCCACAGAGGGTGTGACAGTCATGGCCTTGCAGACTGTATGTAGTGCTGGCTTCAAAAACGGGAAAGTTGTGCTGGGTACGAAAGAAGGAGAAAATGTAAGTATCGAACAATCCCAGCTAAACTGGTGTTTTACTTCTTGAAAAACTGTGATAAATTTATACTCAAATTAGATTACACTCTTACGCATTTTTAGGCAGGCACAAAATATCATTTCAGTAAATTGTCATAGCCATTCTGCAGTCACCTTTTTTTTTTTTTTTTTTTTAAGGTTTAGAGTTCTGATCTAGCCATAGTCACTGTTGCTAGTATTATTCAGGTAACCTATTTTAACTGTTATTATTTTGTTTTGTTTCATTACTACTTCAATTCATCCATTATATGAACATTACACATATAAAAATAGACATATGTTGTAAGTTTCTTCTGTGCAAAACATTTTTATCCCTTTTCTTAAAAGGTAAAAACTCACTGGGCCCCTTGCGGAATGAAATTGGCAGTTGAAAACTGAAAAAAGTTAAGTAGCTGATCAATAAATTTATCAGCTGGTCATTTTTTTTTTTCCCCGTCTTCTCCATGGAATCTCCAGGTCTGTGTTGACTGTGTAGTGACGGCTGTTGGCTTAGAGCCCAATACTGAGCTGGCTCGGGCTTCAAATTTGGAAACTGACCCAGTGAATGGAGGATTCTTGGTGAATGCAGAACTGGAAGCCAGGCGAGACCTGTGGGTGGTAAGTCCTTATATTTCTGACTAATTTGCCATCACAGTCGTCATCATCATTAACCTTCTTGATGGGCCAAGCAAGCAAAACAAAATTAGACATTCAATCACTCTAGTTAATTTTCAAATTATGTATTCACCAGATCTATTGTTTGTTTATTTTAATGTATTTAGGTAGATACCTGTTGTTTATTCTCAAGACATTGATATCAAATAGCCATCAGATTCATCATCCAGTGGTTTGCCTCATACCACTCATAGCTTTCTATCACCTCTCTCCTCATGTTCCGATCCTTTGTCGCTTTCGGTAATTTTGATTGCGCTTACTGCTTTGAACCGTGATGTAGTGTTGTCCAAATTTTTCTCCCTCTGTCTTCCTCAACTCTTTCTATCCTCCAGCATCTGCGTGGTGACAGGGTGCTTCTGTTGTTCTCTCTCATACATGGCCGATAAAGACCGACCTGCGGATAGTTGCTTTGTGCCTGACTTATCCAGATCTTGTGCTTTTTATTAGAAATTTGTTAACTTCTCATCGCATTATGTCTTGATCATTTTTAAGAATGAGAAAACATTGACACGGAGGTGTTTGTTCTCCTTATGTTAGAGTAACCCTACTTGTGAGAAAATGCTTTTATTTTATAAGTGGCCATTCTGCTAGTGTCCGGGGGTTGTTTTTTAAGTATAATTGTGAACAGTATTGTTACAGATTAGTAAAATACATTGGACCTGCTGATACTGTTATTGATCTAATTTTTAATGTCAGAATCATGTTTGTGTTTGTAATTCTTAAATCACCATCTTTTCAATATGTCATGTCATTATGTTGTATTCAGATCTCATTAACTGATAACTTTGATGTTTTGTAGGCTGGAGATGCTGCGTGCTTTTACGATGTGAAATTGGGCCGTCGCCGTGTAGAGCATCACGATCATGCAGTTGTTAGTGGTAGACTGGCTGGAGAAAATATGACTGGGGCTGCCAAACCCTACTGGCATCAGAGCATGTTCTGGTAAGTTTGAGCCTCTTTTTTTTCCTATTATGACGGCAAGGCAGAGAAACAGGATTAGCACTTGCATGTCATCATCCATTTGTAACAAGCTACTTTCCATTATAACAGCAACAGATAGGAGTACCCCCATTAACCCTCCTTAGCTCTCCAGTGATGGAACAGGGTTAGAGTCACTTTGCCAAACTTGACTTCTGGTTTCTAAAAATGGTTCAGTTTATCATGACATCTTGTCTATCACCATACCTGATCCTTATCGGCCATTATTTCTGGACTTATGTGAAACTGAGAAAAAAAAGAAATGGGCTAAAACAATAGGAATTTCCCATGTTGATAGGATGAAATACGGCACCCCACCTTGTTTTTGCAAACGGCAACATGATGTTTGTCTTTGGAGAGTACAGTGATCATGGATCATATGCATATTTAATTATCTAAGGTTGGGGCATTGAATTGCATAGAAATTATCATTGCTGAGTAAATGTCAGTATGCATGTGAATCCCTTTGCGCAGACAAGGCAGATTTCTTGTGCGCTAATATGACCAAAGCTGTTTTGCCCCACACAAAAGAGACTACAGCAACACTATCACTACTGTAACATAGGCAGCCCTTAATTTGACACCATTGGATATATTTAGAATGGGGAAAAAATCACAGAGAGATTGCTTGTGGTCAAAATTCTCTTGTGTTCCACAACAACCTCCACAAATTAGGATCAAGAACCAGAACGGGTGGAATATCAGCTCTGAGCATGGAAAAATTTAATTTGTTGCCTAATTATTTAAATTGTTGATTTGATTTGTTAACTATATGTGTTTTGGGAAAAAGAAGCTGTGGTTTTCTTCATATTTGAGAACAAAGAAATCCAAATTTCCAGTGGCCTGAATTATCCAAACTCCACTGTGCATTTATTGGGCATTTGTTGCATGCAAGAACAAATCATGAGGGTTACAGAAATTCTTTTCTGCCATCAGTGATATGCTTGTCAAGCTGAGGCAGTGTTCCTTGAGTCTGCCTTGTTCTAATGCTATGAGTGACAATTTTGTCTGCCTGTAATGTGAATGTGTCTTATATATATTATATTGCATCTCATCCACTATGAATGGAATTGCCTTTTGAGACAAATAATCTTATCTTATTTTATCTTACATTAGATTCACCTGACAATGACAATGCTCACACAATTCGTTTACAATATTTCCCTCTTTTGACAAATGTTATTTGTACCAGCTGGAATAAAGCTGAAAAAACCTAGGCTAAAGGATTCCAATATGCCAAAAACGTCGTGTTGCAGTGCCAAATAAACCGAAATCCATATTTCCTTGTCTTTAGGTCTGATTTGGGTCCAGATGTGGGATATGAAGCTATTGGCATTGTGGACTCATCTCTGAGAACTGTGGCCGTCTTTGCGAAAGCCACAGAGGCTGACAGTCCTAAGGCAGCAGTTGAGGCTTCTGGAGAAAGTCTCAGATCAGAAACTAAACAGGTAAGTCACATGATATCTGTCCTGCCAGAAGTCTGGAATTGTCTGAATAGTTTTTAGCACTGGTCTATAGATATTTGTATGGCTATTTTGATTCTTTCAACACCATTTAAGGAATTTTGAGATAACTTAAGTTTTTGATTTCATCCCCTATATTGTGGTATTGATGAAACCAGACTTGGGATGCACTTTTTTTTGTGTATTTCAGTGGCATTTTCAATAGGACAGTGGTGATACATTCAACACAAGGATAGCCTCACAGAAATGGCACAGTGCACACAATTTTAAAAAAAAAAAAAAAAAGAGCAAATTTCTTCTTAAGTGTAGAACTGCCAACCCATCCATTAAACAAAGTGTAATGTCTTAGCCAAAAGTAAGAATAGCAAGATTGTA